>JAPMOQ010056941.1:1362044-1403683 GCA_026543055.1 Argiope trifasciata | reverse complement strand
GTTATTTAATTTTCAAAATGTAAAGTGACTTCTGGGCCACCCTGTAGAATTTATAAGAAAATAAATTTGTATGAATGAAAAAAAAACAACTTTGGTTGCGTATGAGGACAAGAGCAAACAGACAGATAATTTTTAGGCAAATTTTATTCAATAGTAGAGATAAAATATTGTTTAAAACCTTATCCATCTAAAAAAAATGTAGTTTTACACAATGCATTCCCCATTTAGAGGATTTCGCTTAAAATTTAACAAAAGTAAGCAATTTTGATGTATAATACCATGTTTCATGCCTCTAGATTGCTGAATTTCGGAGTTATAGTGTTTATATGCATACATTTAATCTTTAAAAAGCTTTTTTCGGATTCAAGGATTTTCCAAATCTGGCAGGCACATTTTTTGGGGGGGGAGGAGTTGATACTTTTATATACTTATAAAAAACACTCTATTTAACTTCCCTTTTTAATTAATGGTTATATAGGCTCTGTCGCCGACTTCCTGGCATAGGGGTAGAGCGACTTTCGTGTGATCTGGGCCTCCTGGGTTCGAGTCCCGGTTCGGACCTGTTGTTTTTCCTCTGCTCTATGCGTAAATGTCCCCCCTGTAAAAAGGTGTTGTCCAAACGAATGTGAGGCGAGATTATCTAAGACGTACTCTTGGCCCTAGTTGGCGCAACTGAAAACAAGAGACGCTGCCTTGACTTAAAATCGCTGACGAGCGAGCTTGTCCAGTGCAAGTGCCATTAGAAACAGCAACAACGGTGCTATCAGCAGCCAGGATTGAAACGCTAGAATTTCGAAGTCTAATTCTAAAGAAATTCAACTGACTTGGTGCAAGGAAATTTTAGTTATCAAAACGGGTTAAATAAAAACAAGGGCAATAAAAATGTCTTCCTTTTGACTAACAATCTAACCAATCAAATTTACCCCTTTCAGTTAAGGGATGGACGAACATTTTTAGGAAAGGGTCAAAGAAAGGAGAAAATTTTTACCGACAATATGTTTTATAATAAAACTCAATACGAATTTTAAAAAAATGTTTATAAAAATTAATAATAAGTTAAATTATAAAACATTATTTAAAAAATTCTTCAATATTAATGAGATTATTGTAGCTTTACATGAATTTCTAAAAGTTTTACTTTACATTAAATATAGTATTTGTAAAAACATAAAACATGTATGATATTTGTTTAAAATCTATGTCAAGTCGTAGAGAATGTTTAAGAGAGCCAAAGTTTGTCGGCACTCCAAAGGAAGAACTGAGCTTTTTTATGTTTTATTTTTTGAAGCTGATTGTATATTCACTAAGCATAAGATTATAGCGCGATGAAATATCGTTAAAGAAAATTTTCACTTATTTATTTCGATTGTGCAAACTAAATAACAAAATGAAATTAACTAAATAACAAAATGAAATTAACTAAATAACAAAATGAAATTAACTAAATAACAAAATTACTAAATAGGAAATAAAATTATTCATAACTCTAAAAATCATTCCATAAAAATTCAACCATTTCTTCGCTTTTTTAATTTTCATTAAAGTTACAGATCAAATCAATGATGATTAATTCGAGATAAAAAAAAATACAGAACAAGCAAAAATCTTTTTTTTTTTTTTTTTCCTTCCTTCTTTCTCATTTCTTGCGCAAAGCGATATGCAACATTAAAAACAGGAAAAGCAAACCTGAAAATACTAAAGCCAGAAAAACCTGCTTAACTAAAGTGGCAAGTATTAAAATAAAAAGAAGTAAGAGGAGGGGAAAAAAAGAGAATTTTTATTCCCTTTTTTAAAACTGTTGGAATAAAAACCGTTAGCAAGTTCGTCTTCGTCCACCGAGAATATGCATAGTTTTTTTTTTATTCATTCAATAAAAAAAAATCGTTAATCTATTTTGTATTCTTTTTTTTAAGCAAAACCAACCTAAAAGAGGTATCTGCGTTCTGCTCCGCGTCTTTTTCTTTCTTTAAGTAATAAGCTTAAGAAAGGAGAAATACTAATCAGCTTCCAAGCGTCCATATTTTCAATATTGGATTACGAACAATATAGGACTCTAATAATGAAGTTCTAATTTGGTGAGACAACAAAATCTCTCTTTAGAATAATTCCAAGATATTGTTTAAGTTGACTAGAGATTCATGATTCGAAGCCTTCACTTAAGAAACATTTCTGTTAATTTTTGAAAGAAATTTTTTCTTATAATACATTATCTAGGGATTCTCTCAGAGTGTCAGAATCATTTTGTTGACTTGCTATCGCTTTATTCGGCGGATCCCTTAAGGCTGGAGATGCAATCTGGTTAAAACTACTAAGGAATATTTCGTTTTCATTATTTATGGGTCAGCTAATTTCTAGCAATATTTCTGTAAATTATTGATGAATTCTACGAAAATAATGCTTTCGAAACTTTGGTTTTTCGATGTTTTTCCTCTTGTTGCATGTCTAGCCGAGTTTTGTTATTTTAATTTATATCGACGGAATTAAAGATGAGGCCAAATTCCGAACAATGTTTGTGTAACCAGGACAGTGTTAGTTTAGATGAAGTCTAGCTTCACATGTAAAAGTTTTTTTTTGTTGTTATTGTTTTCTTTGCTCCACTACTTAGTCACTTTAATTAACTGGATACATGTGAAAATAATCTCTCACTATTTCTGAAGATATTCGTGTCTTGTAATTAAAAGTGAAGACAACAAATTATTTCTTGATGTACAGGCTTGAATTTTCAACTAGTAAATTTTTTGTACAGACAACATTCTAAGATTTTATTATTATTATTTGTTTAATCCCACGTCGGCCTACTCATCCAAAGGGTGTAAGCTGCTTTGAAAGTAAACGGGAAAAGTACAAAAAGACTGAAGTACTGATTCATGTCTCATGGTATAGTAAAACAACCTAAAAAGCTTTTATAATAAATATATTTTCGTATATACAATATAGCAAAAAACTCCATTCATTGAAAAATTTGATATTTGCAATTCTATAAAATAAGAAAAAAAAAGATTGAATAACAAAAAAATATAATAATTCAACTGATTGCATTAGAAATACTACATAAATAAATACTAAATTTTAATACAACAAAACTCCAAAAGACTGCTTTTAAAATAAATTTTTTAATCTGAATCGTGGCTGAAAACCGGGAACACACTTTGAATTTTTAATTCCGTTTTAATGCATCCCGGGAAGCATGAATTACGTGCAAGTATAAGCGACGAGCATATCAGCGGAACACCAGAGAGCAGCAAGCAAATGAAAAATTTATTTCTGTGAATGTATACTGTGAGAATTTGATAGGGATTTCTTACACGTGTCGACCATAGGCAAGAGAATTATGGGAATCTTTTAGAAAAAATTGTTTAGGTCAGCAATTTTTTATCCCTTCACTCGGAGTGGGGAAATAGCCGACAAAAGCATTTTTGCAGAGCTTTCTGTTCATTAATTAAATTGGAAAAGTGGAACGGGATAAGGAAATAAAAGAATATTTTAGAATGAAGTTAATAAGCGTTGAATTGAGATAACAATTAGGAAATAAATAAAGTTTAAATTAGATTTCAAAATATCATTATAAATATAAATAAGTACCATTTAACCAAGCATCCTATTGATATATACAACATTTTTTACAAAAACTTGATTTTGAAAGACATTTGCATGTTATTTATTCACTATATAAAGTAGATAATTTTCATATGACAGCGTTTTTCATTTTTTTGTTGCCAACGCTTTAAGACATTAAAAATTAAAAAAAAAACCTTTTAAAGATTTTTCCTAATTTTGACATCATTGTATAAATCATCTGCCTTGAAGAATGGCAGCATTTGGAAGGCATGAAAGCCATTAAAGAGAATAAGAATGATTTGAATTTCCCGCTTGTTGAAAATGTGATTGTATCCTACAGAGCATGACAAATCACAATGCATCATTAAATGTAAGGAAGACATTGCAGTGAATGACAAAGGCAATAATAAAGAGATTATTAAACAATCTAATCTACATTAGAAGAAATGCTAACAGTGTTTGATGCAATACAAGGTGGATTCAGTTTCAAGAAAAGGTACAGATCATGTGTTTCTTCACGAAAAGTGAAATAATTTTTATGAATAATGTGCTCTTTGCGATAAACCGGCATGAAGATAACCAGCAAACTTGTTGACTGTTTTAGATGTTAATGTGAATAAAGTGTGTTGGTAGGATTAAGTCTTTCATTTTTCCCAATTATTATAATTTCATCTACAAATTTTTATTTCATGAATTTCCTTCGTAACAAAGTTATTAAGTGGACAGATGATACTTCGTTAAACAGAGACCAAATTTTGTATCATGTGAAAATGCAAATACCAATAGGCATCTATAATTATTTATCTAATATATATATTTATATTTATAGAAAGAACTGTCTTTGTTATGTATTATATTAATGAAGGTTTAGTATGGTTTAGTTATGTTACCGTCCTGTTATAAAGCAACACTTGGGCTATTTTGGAACGGACCTCGCAATTTTGAAAAAGGGTCAGATGACGAGGACGATACCTGAGCTGGCATCCCCCCCTACTCTGCAGACCACACCAGAGGGAATGACGTTTTGCCTGACAGATTTAACGTGAAAGAGACCCACTTACACGACGGTTCTTCGGTGAAACCGTATATAAGTGAAGGAGAATGCATTTGTGTCGTTGCTGTATAGAATAGACCATTTGACCCTAGAAATACGAAACTCGAAACATTCATTTTGGACAGCGAGAATACGCACCTCAGATCTTTATACTTTTAGGTAGAATTTGCTCTGTACGTATGTATATGTAAAACAATCGTTGAAAAAATCGTGAAATTCTTCAGCAATTTCTATTACTTATCAAAATAGTTCGCTTTCTTTTTGGTATCAATATTTCCTTTTAAAAGTCTCGAAGAACATGAGAAGAACACCGAACAGGAATACAAAAGTAAGGTTTAGTTTAGTTTTAGTTATATTAACGTCCCGTTTAAAGCAACACGAGGGCTATTTTGGGACGGACCTCGTAATTTTGAACCATGGTCAGATGACGAGGACGACACCTGAAGTGGCACCCCCCCTCTCCACACCGCACCACACCAGCGGGAGGACGTTTGGCCTGACAGATTTAACGTGCAAGAGACCCCCTCACACGACGGATCTTCGGTGGAATCGAGTTTCGAACCTGAAACCCTCCGGTTCCGAAGCCGAGACCTTACCACCAGGCCACCGGGGCCGACAAAAATAAGGAGGCGATGGTAAGAAAATCGGAACCGGAGGGTTTCAGGTTCGAGACTCGATTCCACCGAAGAACTGTCGTGTGAGGGGGTCCCTTGCACGTTAAATCTGTCAGGCCAAATGTCCTCCCGCTGGTGTGGCGTGGTGTGGAGAGGGGGGTGCCAGTTCAGGTATCGTCCTCGTCACTTGACCGTGGTTCAAAATTACGAGGTCCGTCCCAAAATAGCCTCGTGTTGCTTTGAAATGGGACGTTAATATAACTAAACTAAACTAAACTAAATCCATAACGGGTACATGAATGAAATTTCGCAATGCCACGATGACAGAATGAAAAATAAATAAATAAATTGATAAAATTAGCATACGATTTTTTAACAATAGCCGACCTCAAAACTATCTTGCAGTGGAAGTGTGTTCCAGAAATTGAGCAAAAGAATTAAAATAATTGTCCTGGAAGTTTCAATATTATAAATCTAGAGTTATGCAGATGTTTGGAGATGAGGTGACGTTCTCGTCAACTGATCTCATTTCAAAATCACGAGATTCGTTCCGAAGTAGTATTCATTGCAGCTTTAAAATTAGTTGTTAATTTAACTAGATTAGAGTGTAGTTAGAAGATTCTCTTTCTCTCTCCTTTCTTATTTTTTTAAGTAGAAAAAAACTTTGGAAATTCTGAACATTCCCTTGATGTGTTTTAAGGGTTGGGATGAGTTTTAGTGGCTAATTTTTAGTCTTTACATACTATGAAACACGGACTGATAAGATATTTTTGTTGCTTCATTTTTAGATTTTTTTCTAAACCAGTATATATTAATTATTATAAGTTTACAATTAAGTTTTTTTGGTATAAAAACAATAAAGCTTCGAGTAATTAGTTTGCATTTTTCATAATAATAAAAAGTTTTTAAAAAATCCTTTCATCAGCTCTTGCTTATTTTTATATTGTAAAATTGTGAATGTTTAATGAATAATATAAAAGATAAATGTCATATTAACAATATATATAACAATTTTAAAATGCATATATTTAAACTATTTCAAATGGGATATTCGGTGAGTGCTAATTTGCCACAGCAAAGTCTAATCAATAATTTTTTTCAGCTTCTTGAATCAAGTATGCGACAACCATTGTAATGTGGAAATAATTAAAATTTTTCAATAAAACAAATTTATTTAAATTTTCATTTATTTATAAAGCAGTTTAACAATCCATGATCAAATTGTGTATTTGTGTTCTAAATACAGAATTTTTGTTCATCGGTAGGGATATTTTCAAAGATGAGAATTGAGCCCAGGAATGAGGAAAGTTTAATATACTCACTACTGTATAAACTGCTTTTTTTACCATTCTACATTTCTACATTTGAGAAAAGGAAGAAATGTGCACTCATATACGGGCCTGCGAAATAATTTTGTAGTCCTTTTGTATATTATCGATTTCCACCCCACACATATGCATTTGGAGCTTCGAAAATAAAATTTCACCTGCATACTGAGTCACGTAGCAAAAAGGATTAAGAAACTCTGGACTAAAACATCCAAACAGCGGTATTCCTACGCTATTCCAGAACTTCAATAAAATTTCCCATCCTTTTTCTTCTATCAACCAGAATATTGAGCATATAACACAAAACAGTTTGCGCTTCATATAATTTCTGTTTCATACAATTCATTTCATACAGTAATTTGTATATCATGTAACACAAATTGCATAGAAAATCTAGCCTCATTTCTTTTTTTCAAGCAATTTTTTAAAGTAATATTGTATATTTTTATTTTATTAAAAGATATCTTTTTAACCACACAAATAGACAGTCATTCCAATGGCATTTTTACCTCCGCATTTGACGTTTGAATGCATTCGACTCGATGATCCATAATAGAATACATTTTATTTTATTATATTATTTTTTATGGTTTGGCATCAGGTGACTTTAAAAAAATAGTATGTACTATCCAGGGCGGGTGGAAGCCCTATTGCCAATGCAGGTATCGCAATCCGACTGCTACGGGGGTCCATTCAGCCAGTATCAGATGACGGACGGGTAACTTTAGTCGTTGACTGTAGCGCACCTACTGATCGTGGACCTAGATTAAAATGACAGAGACAGTACCGCCGTGATACGATCTGCGACTGCCTCTATGAAACATTCATGACAGCAGTTGAACAATGGTGACTCCTTCCCCACCTTGTCTACCACGCGAACGCAGATGGCGAAAACAAATGGACGTGTTCTACTCGTGACATTCACTCTCCTGACAACCGACCCACGACCAGTCCCCAAAAAGTCGCGATCGCTTTCAATCTTCGACTGCCGATGGCGACTTTAAGTTCCTCGGCTCGAATTGTCTGTAGACGACCATTCTCAATCATCGCCTCGGCCATAGGACCTGGAGTGATATGTTTCCAGAGAGATGGCTACGTGATAGCTAGGCATGTATAGCACGCTCATCTCGCAGGCTGAATGAACTTTCAGGTTTTGACAAGTTCACAATGAAACAAGTAGAGTTCGAGCTCTCTTTTGCTTTCTGAGAGCCCGCCGTCTTATCTGAAACACTACCGGAACAAGATTTTTGGCGAAAGAAACAAGAGGCCTTTGAGCGATGAGTAACCAAAAAGCTTAGCTTTTTAGGCTCGTGCTCTGTAGGGAGCCTACGGAATCCTAGAAAATCTGACAAATATTAAAGAATCATTGTATACTGCAGATAACTTGACAAATATTATAATGAGTGAAATGTCGTAACATGAAAGTAACAACTAGCTAAATGCTGTGAAGAATTCACACCTTTCTCAATAATTTAGAACCACTTATTTTGTTATGTTTCCTCATAGAATATGATGATTTAAAATCCATCAAAGATTTGAAAAGGTCTGAGTCATTCAGAAGAAAGTCTTATATAAGATACAAAAATTATGGATAAGCATCTGCAGTAATTATAATTTGAATACACATTATATTCACTACAGATTCTTACATCCTAACAGTAGATGAGCAGATTATAATTTAGATGCAACAAATTTATTACCTTATTCCCCAGTTATTTGTAGATTAATTATAGGAATCTCCCAATTATATGAATTTTATGAAGTATATTAATTATCTGAATCCCCCATTGGGATTTTTGGTAGATTATTTATATTACTATCCTTCAATTATATAAACTATATGAATTAAATTAATTCAGTGATATTTATGCTACATTTAAAAAAACATGATGGTTTTATTGGCAGATTTCACAAGTACCAGGCCCATTTACTCTACGGTCCTCTGGTGGTTTAGTTTAGTTATATTAACATCCTGTTTTAAACCAATATTAGAGCTATTTCGGGATGAATCTTTGATTTTGAACCAAGATCAGATGACTAGGACGACCGTTAGTCCTCTGATCCTTAGCTGCCCCCCCCGCTCCAAATTTCAACACCACAGCAGTTCGAATTTAGTCCCGAAGGATTTAATGTGCACCAGACCTTCATACCCGACGGTATTTCGCTGGAATAGTTTCTCGAACTTGAAACCCTTCGGTTCCAAAGTCGAGATCTTACTACCATGTCACCGTAACCCGTCCTACGGTAAAATCAGATCTCATAGGAATAATTCCTTTACGTTAAATAAATTATGGTGAAATAAATCTAGCTTCTCAAAATATAAATTTGTGGAGGAATATTTTGTTCCGAACAATTTTTCTTTTTAAGTCATACAGATATTTTATGACCAACTTTTTTTTATCTCTTGATGGAGGTCAAGTTTTTCAAGGTCTTTTATCAAGTTTTGTCATTAATCACTGTTAAAGAAATAATTTTACGAATTAATCTTTTGTCGATTAGTGAAATCAGTGATTAATGACAAAACTTTTATTAATAAATTATTCTTGGGCAATTTGATCAAAATTTAGTATTGACAAAATATTATATTTTTTAACAATTTTTCACTAAAAAAAAGTCAGACGTCTTTCGCCTTTTTTTCTATTAGCTAGATTTATCTGATATATAAAAGTGGCCTACAGATGCTTTAGTAAATGCATAGACTACAACAATACTCGTTCAGAATGATTTAGTGAAATGAAAAATATATATTTGTTTAAGCAAATAAGTTTATTTTTGCTGATTTATTCAGTTAATTTGAAAAAAGAAGTCTCATCATTTTCATAATAATCCCCCCAAAGCAATCATCCTTTCTTGTAATGGTCCATAGAAGAAAAAAAAAACAGAATAATTATTTTGTAAAAAAAATTTTTAAGTAATAATTTCAAACAGAAGTTTTGATTCTTCAGCAACTTTTTAATTTATTTCTATAAAAGAAACAAACTAAATGTAAAACATTAGTGAATGCGTGATGTTAAATTTCACTGCTGCGAAAGCAGTTTCCAGTTCTGAGAATAATTGTAAAAGAATAACTGTTCCTCTAAATCAAAAGAAGCCCCTGATTCAGTCAGAAGAATTTAGAAGAACGTGGATTTAACACTGATATATAGTTTAATAATTGATCCGTAGTACTAAGAATTTAGGAGGGCTATTGCCGTCTTTTACAGATATGAGCATTGAATGGCTATAGACGGCATTTACGCCAAGGGATTAATTGCTAAAATCTTATCCAAACGCATTAAAATGAATATTTCGTTATTTTTTCCTATAGCGAATTTTGTTTATATAAAAACAAATGCAGAAGAGCAAAGAACCAAATTATTGTATAGTTAATAACTAGCTTTACATACATTTCTCTACGGTAGATTCTAAACGTAAATTCACAAATAGCTAGCAAACATTTTTTAGAAATACAGATAAAAATGGAATAGAATTGCCATTGCAAAAACAAGAGAAATAAGAGAAATTTTGGATAGAAATGTAGTAGTATAACTTTGATTTAAAAAAAATGATCAAATAAAATCGGTTTTTCAGATTCAATATGGCGTTTTTCAGATAACATATATGGACCTTAAATTAAAGGAACAAGCTATGCAATAGCTTTTGTTGCATAAATTTTTAGAAAATATTGTTCTACTAAATGTCAACGTAAAACGAAGGAGAATAAACTCAGCTTCTGTCTATTTTGTTTTCTAATCATGTACATATCTTTAATATTCAAACTGTAATATTAAAATTCTCATATCCGAACACGAGCATTCCGTATAAGCAAATGCAATTTAAAAATTTGTCAGACTATCTCCAGATACGGATAAAACCTGTAAGTGGTAAGTAACATTTTTTTAATAAACTCTATCCCCTTTATACTAGAAAAACTTTATAATAATCCGTTTTCTCCGATATGTAATGATAATCCGTTAATGATTCTCCGATATGAATAAAACCCAGTTAAATTTTTAGTTATATTTTGTGCAATTATATTTTTTCTTTATTTTCATAATCTTTTTACAAGTGAATTGAAAACTCGAATACCTGGTAAATGAATTTTGGCTTGAATTTAGAGAAATAGGATTTAAAACTTTTTCCAACGATATAACAAGAATATGAACTCATTGCGCGTTATATCTATTGACAAGAATCCATTATCCTCTTTTTGGGGAGAAAGTTCGGGAGGTAGGCTGCCTGTATGCCTCATATCTACGTCATCTGTCAAGACTTTAAAATTGCAGGGCTTTTTTCTCTTGTAGCTTCAAAATATTAAACGAAACAAAATTGATCGATCAGAAGAATGCATACTTCGGGTTTAAATCGGATCAAAACAGATAGCGAATTCTTTATTTCAGGCTAATTTTCTAAAATTAATCTATAGGCGATGATACCAAAGCAGTTTTGGAGAAAAAAAAATTCTTAAACTCTTGTCATTGGAAAACAGTCTTAACTTTCCAAAACCAAAACATTATCGAGAACAGAAAAAACAAACCTAACAAAATAAGCGAGGAAAGTCAACAAGGCTTTTGATCCCATCAAGACCAACTAGAGAAGCTGGAGTAGAATTATGATCCATAGGGGAAACCCTGACGACAATGCCTGTGAATAAAAAGAAACCCTTTGACAACAGCCGCTTCGACTGCTGTCATAGCTTGATAAGTGACTCGCTCTGACAGACAACCTTTACCCGAGGTTATCTGCGAATGAAAGGGTTAGCAACAAAGTGATCACACTGTGTTTAAAGTTCCTGCTCTTTCCTATCAGGACCTGAAAGGGTGAATTGGATTGCGATAGAGTTGTAAAAAGGGAAAGAGGGAGTGAAATGCAGATTAGGAATAGACTTAATATTTGAATACAGACCGTGCTTGAAAATTAATTTAATGCTCTTAGAGCTGGTTTGGCCTATTTTTTTCAATGTTTATTTTAATAACATACCCGAGTCTCAAAGATAAAAAAAATCAAATATTTAACAAAAGTTATTCGGGATTATTGATCACGAAAGAGCGCAATGTATTCATAGAGCAAAACCAAATTTACAATATCCTAAAAATCTTTATTAAATACTTAAAGTCTTGCAGATATAGTAAATAGCGCATGAGCAAAAACACTGGTTAATTAAATTAACTTTCTCACACAAATCTAATTTTCTTAGTGTAAGTTTACACGATTCCCTGTTAGAGAAAGGTATTATTTACTTTTAGTTTAATTTAATTAGAATAATGTCTGGCCTTAACCGCTTCCCTTACAATTTTTTTTATTGCTATAAATCATCACTTTAAAAAATTATCATTAAACACAAGGAAACAAAAATAGTAGATTTGAATTTGAATTTTTAATTTTTAATGTGTGTAAAAGCATTTAGTTTTAATATTAGTTTATTATCCCAAGTTATCTCGGACGAATGAAAAAAAGTTAAATATTAGTCGTTATATGATAGTTTTTGAAAAAAGGAATAATACAAAGTGATATTTGACATTCTGTATACTGGTATCTGGTCTCTTTCCGTACTGGTTTACCTCTGGAATCTCTTTTACGGAATACACTGTCTCATGGGATTTTTTTTTTTTTTTTTTTTTTTTTTTGTTCTTCTAGTAGCGGGAATCATTATCTGAAAAATCATCGCCTTCGCTATCTCGCATCATCGTCATTATTATACTTTTTTCAACGCAACTATCCTTTTTTATACATTACTGATCCACAAGTAGACCCATACTATACAATAGGGAAAACACGTAAAGAAGGACACACAGAAGCTGGGTTTAAATTGTTAGAAGACGATGATAGTTCATCATTTAATTTCAAACGACTTGATTGATTTTGTTTGTTATTACCATCTATTGTATGTTTACTTTTGGGACTTCCAGTTACAGATTTAGTTACAGGGGCTACGGGGAAAAGGTCTTGTTCATGAGTTTCTTGGTGTGTCTGAATGGATGCTGAAACCACCATTACTTTCACTGCAGTAGAGTAAGAGATACCATATTTGGGAGTATGCTCCATTACAATTTTTCGGGCTTCTTTAAAAGATACGTTTTGTTTAGTTTTAATTGTCTGAATTTCCTTTTCCTGTTTCCAACGAAGACAAAATTTAGAGTACGCTGGATGGCCATTTTTGGAGTTTATGCAGAAGGGTACAACTGAGCATGTTTGACATATTATGATCAATCTCAGAACATCGCGCACTAGTCTGAGTACCACGGCAAGCCTGAAATGTAAGTCCAAGCTTTGGCATTAGAAGTAGCGCAAGGATTTGGAATATAGGGCTGGACATAGCAGTTCAGATAAGCTATTATTATATATTTAGGTAATGCTGGTAAATAAAAGTTCAGTGTTAAAGTGATTTTTCCATCTTTTTATTTTGATTCTTCTTACCTCAGTAACCCTTTGATTCTTCAAATAATCAAGTATATCTTTCTCTGTGTCATTTTGCAACTCTGATTCTGTGATTACACCTTTCGATTGGTTAAGTCTAGCATGCGCAGAAACAAATAAATCATAGTTGTCAATGTTTTTCAAGTTCATTATAGCTACAGCCTGTTCATGGGATGAGACTTCCACCAGAAGATTGACGTTTTTACATTTTTAAATCGATTTAACTTCGCCAACATTTCCTTTTATTGCTCTATGAATCAAAATGGCAAATACGGCTTCAAAAGATCCGTCTTTTCTATTAAGAATAAAAAATTTATCATTCTCATGACACTCCTTTACAGGAGAGTCATGAGAATGATAAACACATGGACACATTGGACACATGTCTCCGTCGGAACCAAAATTGCGGGAACCCATAATTTGCAGCTGATGTTCATCCCGGTACGCCCCCGCCCACCGTGGAGCCCGGTGAAAGTAGTTGCCGGCTCTGAGCATCTCCAGCCTCGATACTTGCCTTAGGGGTAGCACCGGGATATAGATCTACAGAGACTGCAGGCCTAACCCTCAAGCAGTGGTTTCTCGTTCCCAAAGAAAACGCACCACCAGCCGATTAACAAGAACGGGTTCATCCCTGCCGGAGCAGGGTGGGCCAAAGGGAACGTAAAGGGATCCCAGGATTTCATTTTGCCCCTAACGGGCTGCTATGCACGGCCGACACATAGGTTTAATACGAAACTCAAATTAAAATCAAAACGCCAACATAAATAGAATTGAAATATCACCTTAGCTCATATAAAAATGGAAATTAGCAAAATCAGAATAAGAGACGGATCGCTTGGGTAACCTGGGAGAGAGACACCCGTCTACCAAAGGCAGTAGATCCCTTGGAAAAAGAAAGAGATCCCTGGGTACTTCGGGGTTGGGAACACTTGTACCCACCTAAAGAAGGTGAGCCCCTGAGGGGCCAGCTAGGACTGAAAGTTTAGACAGTGGAATATTGATTCATATCATTTAAGTACCAGACACAATTTTTTAAACCTGAATTTTAAAGAATATGTAATTCCAAATGTAGTGCTTCACCCTAAGAGAAAATAAGGAATAGCTAAGGAGTAAATATTTTAAAAATAAAATTTTAAAATAATTTTTTTTTTAAATCGGACTATTTTGCCATTCTGATCTCTTCAAAGACAATGTTTTTTTTTTTTTCTTTTCATCGATCTCCAGCTGATAGTAAATAGTAGACATTCACTATAATTTAACCTAAATGGATAACCTCTTTAAAATTCTGATAGAAGTGAATAAGAAAAATATGTTACTCTTTTTCTTCTATCTTACTTAATTACTTTCGATATAAAATAAATTTAAAAAATTCCAATTTTATAAATTTTTAAAACGGGACATGTAAAAAAAGGATATATAACATATTCTAAATCAAGAAACTGAAAAGATATCTCAGTTTTTCAGAAATAAAAAATGAAATGAAAAATTTTAATGCCGTCTGCACGTATTAATATTTCTGGAATGGAAAATGTATGCTTTACAACTTGTACCGACAATAAAATTCGCATTATATCATGCTACTTTTAAATATACTCTAAATATAACTGTGCATTTTTGAAATAAAAACAGAGCTCTCTACAAAAATAGAATTCGTATTTCTGTTAAAACAAGCAAGTGAAAAAAAAGTAAGTAAGAAAGAAATAATAGAAACTTTTAACTTTTAATAACCGTATCATTGTACTAAAAAAGAAATAAAGGTCTTTGGCCTGTATTAAAAGCTCTAGACTTTCTTATTTAGTTTAGGATTGGATTAAGTCTGGCTACTTAGCTACTTAGAGCGCTTTATTACTCACGTTCATCATTTATGAGCTATTAACGTTTGATTCGGAGGTTTCGCAAATGAGGATTAGATATTAAGCTGGGCTCAATCGCATTTGCTCTTCAAATAAAATTCTTGGCATTCGATATTTAATTCATTTTAATGCACTTAAAAGTGATATCGGGGATCTTGAAGTACTAGACACGCGACTGGAAATTGGAGGAAAGTGTGAACAAATAAATTTATTGCGAAGCATAAAAGTGTTGCATAAAGTGAGACTCAAGTATAATGTCATTAGACGTGATGGGACGCCGAATTTACATTTTTCTCTCCCGGAATATTTAAAAAGGAAGTTAAAAATTAACGAAAGAATAATTATAGGCAAGGAGGAGGGAAATGAGCATAGGTGGGTAATAGGGCAGCTTAAATGAAAAATATATTTTCTGTTCAAATGAATTTGATCGGTAGATTTAGTTTTATGGCACCAGAACTATGTTGCGGTAAGAGCTGCATAAGAACTATGCTGCCTTAGTGATAAAATGGGCAATATCTTATGGAAATATGCTACTTGTAAGAAGACTTTATCAATTAATGAAACTATGTTTCCCCATAGGTTCGGTAAATTGACCTCGGTTCAAAGTTGTACCTCAATGAAATGTTAATATAACTTAACTAAATTAAAACAAATATTGACTTACCCTTCTTAGCTTTCAGATTTTAGTTCAGTTTAGTTATATTAACGTTCCGATGTAAAGCAACACTAGGGTTATTTTAGGACGGACCTCGTCATTTTGAACCATGATCAGATGACGAGGATGACACCTGAACTGGCACCCGCCTCTCCAAACCACATCAGCTGGAGGACGTTTGGCCAGACAGATTTAACGTGCAAGTAGAGTCTCGGGTCTTCTTCGAGACGGGTCTTCGGTGGAATTAAGTCTCGAACCTGAAACCTTCCGGTTCCGAAGCCAAGACCTTACTAGCAGGCCACCGTGGTCCTAACTTTCAGATCCATTCGAGTAGACTGGGTCTCAGAGCATTTGAGTTGTTACTTAAATAAAACTGGGTTTCTGTGTCTTAGTGTCAGAAACTCGGCTTCGTGTCTCTCAGGTCTCGGATTTGAGATCCGATTATACTGTAAGAGTCCATTAAGGATTAAAAGTCCTTACACTGAAGTAGTGCAAATGTTTGAAGAAAAGGTGCCGGCTGTTTAGTTGTCTTCACCATCTAACCATTGTTCAAAATTGATATCTTTTCCAACACAGCTGACCTGAAGCTTTAATAACATGAAGTTAATCTAACTAAATTAAGTTCACCAATTGTGTCGTTGAATTATATATGCTCTCCGTAAAAAAGATCGATTAATTAATGGCACATCCCGGTTTCTTAGAAATGAAGAAATGTTACTGAAATAAACCAGGCAACAAAACTGTTTTATAACGAATTTAATGAATCAATGCACATTTTTAAAATTTTCAGATTACTATTATGGGAACAAGCAGGAGTATAGTACCACCTAAAATCTGCTATCATGCGTGACTCGAAGGTCACTCATCATACCAAATCGGAAACGTTATATGCTCGAGGTAGATGACGTTATATGGCTATGAGATAATACAGCGTCTTTGCAAGAATCAACTTCAATCCATAAACATATGCAACACAACATGTATTGTCGTGATGTTTGATTTCTTTTGTTCTTGATTTGTTTCATGTTTCATAATTTAATGCTTTGTTGCAATGTTTGCGACGAGGAACATTTAAGGATCTTGTCTCTTTTTTTATCAATCAATTCGTATCTTGTGAATTTATGAGTGAATAATTTTTAAGAGTGAATAATTTTTTTTATTCTAAGCAAATTATTTAATAAAAAAATTTTCATTTTTTGTTTTTTGTTTTTCTTTTTGCGAATATTAAAATACGAGTTGTTTTGTTTATTTTATAGTTTTATGGTCATTTTTGTTACGTACATAATCTGCTTTATTGTTTGTTATTTAACATTAATTATTTGAAGTATTGCTACAATATTTATTAAAGTTACTTACTTTCATTTCTTGTAATATTGCTTATTGCTCCTTAATTGTTACATAACGAAAAAAAAAAATCTTAACTGGCATTTTTAATTTGAAAATCTGAACGTTTTCCTTGCTGAATTCGTTTTTAAGCAAGAACGAGATATTCCTTATTTCGAATTTTTGTTTTCATCAAATTAAATATATATATATCCCCGTCAAATACGGATTAAATAGGCTCAACTGCAATTTAATTGGAATGAATAACTATATATTAGGTTGTTCGGAAAGTAATTTCGTTTTTTCCTGACAAAGGATTTAATTGCATTTTTCGCACCCAATTTCATACTTAAACCGCAAAATCATTTTATGTTTTAAGAGCTGATATAGCAAGGCTTGAGTGTGAAAAAGTGCAGCTGATTCTTCGCAGTAGTTTTTGGATGGTGCCCTTTTAAATATGGAGAGCAATAAACAGCATTTTCGTCATTTTTTTCTTTTTTGCTATAAAAGGTAAAAATGCTGTTCAAGCCAGAAATAAATTAGCCAATATGTGTGGAGAAGATGTGTTAACAGTACATCAGTACCAGAACTGATTTGCAAAATTTTTCCTTCAAATTTGGAGGCCAAAAACCACCTCGATCAGTTTTTTTTTACAGCAAAGACCAAAACTTTTATGAGCGTGTAATCATGTTACTACCAAAAATATGGCAAAAGGTATTAGACCAGAATGGCAATTTTATAATTTCATAAATAATTGATTCATTAAATGAAAATTTCTTTTCATTTTGACAAAAAAATACGAAATGACTTTCCGAACAACCCAATATATCTTGCTAATGCAAATATAATTTCTCTTTTTATAATAGCCTAATTCCTGTAAAAATAAATAAAATTATCATTGTTTTTATTTTAATTGCTTAACGTTTATAAATCTTAGAAAAAGGAGGGGGGAGTAAAAAAATAAATAAAAACTGTCATCGATACTTCAAAATTCCTGATTTCAATATCTGAAATTGTTGCATGTCAACTCTTCCAATAGATATGTTAATAATCAAGGTAAATAAAGTTACATGCCTTATGTTCTACATCTGCACACATATTATCTTTCATCTCAAATTTGTCTTCATATTACCAGAATTCCAGCCAATAAAGAATGAAAAATAGATTCCACGAGCAGCTCATAGGTTATGCAAACATTGTAACTAAACCCTCTGGAAATTTCGAAAAAAAAAATTCTGCTTCTCATTTTTGTATATCAGTGTTTTCAAAATGTACACCTACATAAATATTCATCTAATTACAAGGTTTTGAATAATAAAAAGGACAAATGATAAAGCGTACAAAGTTAATTTCACAGCTTATAGGTTTATTAAATACTAAATTCAAGTCTCTGAAAACAGTAAGATATCTTATTCTGTCTGACCCAAATTGTAAAAATTTCTTCACTCGACAAATTTCGAGATTGAATTCTGAAATTATGAAACAAGTCAATTCAAGCCTTTTTGTTACGAAAATGCAAGAATATTTTTTCGAAACAATTAAAATTGGTTTCCGTTGCTCATATTTCAGTAAAAACAATAAAGTGTGGTCTACCCAAAACTTTTTTGCCTACTGTCTAATAGAGATGCTATATTCCGTTCCATCTCCACATAAAATGTAGACTTAGGACAAAACCATGAATGTTACAACTACTCAAATTTTATTTTTAATGTCTAGCACATGACAGTTGTGTGATTTGTAATATTATAATAAAGGAAACCAATATTTGTTTATTATTAATGCATACCACTGAGGAACAAATATTGAGAAAGAACCAAATATTATATAATCTTTGAAGATTAATTATTGCAATGCAGTTAATATACAAGTAGCAGAAAACATAATGTGTGTTCCTGGCGTCTTTTTAAACCAAAATTTGCCCAGAATTACAATTGCAGTTGCAAGATATTAATTTGTCATTATGTTTTTTAGTCATTGTGTTTACATTCATGCAAAGATACAGCCCAGCAGATAATCAGACCCATGACTGATTTAGTTCCAAATTTTCGGCATCCTGGCATAAGGATAGCGCATCTGGGTGTCATGGGTTCGAGTCCCAGTTCGGCTATTGTCGTTCTTCATATGTTCTATCTCTGAAGATTGTGAATGTGACCCCCTATAAAATGTGTTATGCAAGCGAATGTGACTCATCGGTAGCTAAGACCTACCTTTTGGCCCTAGATGACACTAATGCAATAGGAGACGTTCTTTCGGCTTAAAATCTCTGACTTCGTCAGCGGGCTTACCTATGACAAGACCCATAAGAAACAGCAACAGTTCCAAATTTGATAAAAATATGCATACTAAATCTGTGAACCAAATTTTATACATGTAGCTCTTGTTATTTTGTATTCAAATGACCTGACAGACTTCCTTAAAATGCATATCATTCAAAATTTCGTAAAAAAATCTACAGATTTATTTGTATGCCGATGTTCATCCATTTTTTTCATTTTGATTTTCATTTTTTCAGAGGGTTTTTAAGTTACACAGACTGACATAATTCCAAAATTTGTTTTCTCGGTTTCAGAAAGGTCTGAAATGTGGAGATTCGCCAAAATTTCGAATTTGTATTTTTTGACGATTGTAACACATCCTCTGTATATTTCTTTGTACTCGAGAAGATAAAAAGGGAAAGATGTCTTTACACATTGGAAGAGAACGTTCCTTGGTTGACAAAGTATGATTAAATTGACCATGTGAATATAACGTCACATGAACAGACGGCATTGCAAGCAATGCATAGAAAATTAGTCATTAGTCCACATTTAACCACTTGACAGTCTTATTTTCTTTACTATCTAATAAGATGACACCTTGAATTTTGGAAATATTTTGATTCAATTAGAAATCCATTGAATACTTGGCTGATTTTTGTATTCAGAATAATTTTAATAATGAATTATAATCGTTATGAATTATTAATTTTTTGCTTACAACTATCAAAATTCGATAAATAGATGTACGTATGGCACTCGGACAAAACAGTTAAGAGGTTAAGATCCATACTCAGAGTGTTGCACGTCATTCTTTATGAAATATCCTTTCAGAAACTCAAATATTTATCGATTATTAATTACGATTCTACAGAATTTTTAAACAAATCTTTATTGAAATTACTCAAATTATTGCTCATTATTCTTTGTGAAATATGTATTAATAAAATTTTAAATTAACCACTTGTTACGTTTCTTCGGAAATTAAACAAAATTCTTCACTTAAATTTTTCAAATTATTGAATTTTATTCTTTGAAAAACAGAAAAAGCGATAAGATAATCTAATTTTATTTTAAGTTCTTCGGAAGTTATACAAAATTTATTCAAAATATATTCAAATTCTTCTACTTCACTCTCTTAAATATATGCAATCAGAAAAATGTATGACTTTTGGAAAATAAAAGACGAATATCTGTCAATACCTTGCTATTTGAAATGCAGGGAAACATGAATGGAGAAGCGGTACAACCTTTACCTCGATTCCGCGTAATTCCTAACAAGTGTACTCACCTGGAGAAAAAGGATGTACTCTCCTGCGATAAAAATCACTGACCCTTCTCTCTCTCTCCACGAGCATTTTCAAGTAAAACAGCATTTTCATCGATAATCTAGGAAAAATTGGATGAACTTCGCACAAAATTCTTAGTCACCCCCTTATTCATCTCGTCCATACATCATACGAATATCAAATTATATCTTACCAATCTTATAAGCTGAAATTAAATAACTCATAGACAAAATAATTCGATATAAAAATCACACACAATCTACCCCAATAAACCTCAAGTACTCAGTGAATTCCTATTTGAATCCGTCAAGATAGCGTACTCCAAAACCGAAAGTGTTATCTAATAAGATGTTCATGATAAGATAATCTAACAAGTAAAGAGTTCAGAGATCTAGGTTTCAATATGCAGCTATATAATAGAATAGTGTTAGGTTTTGATACGAAAAAATAACAGGATTAGAACTTTAAGAAAATTATTTCCCCTTTTCTGCTTTTTTGTACAAGAAGGGCCCCAGTGCATTGATGGTAAGTTTCTGGAATGGAGGGCTTCATGTTCGAGACCCGATTCCTCCAAAAAACCGTCGTTTAAGCGAATCTGGTGCACGTTAAATCCCTCGGGGTCAAACATCCTCCTGCTGGTGTGGTGTGGATGTCAGTAGAAGTGGGTGCCAACTCAGATGTCGCCTTCATCATCTTGTCGTGGCTCAAAATTAAAAGGTCCATCCCAAGATAGTCCTTATGTTGATTTAAAAACGGTATGTTAATATAACTAAACTAAATTATATAAGAAGTATACAAGAAGAAGGTTTAGTAATCGTTAAAATATTTGGCCTCTAGATTTTAAAGAATCTCCATGTTTGAGAACTCTTTTAGTCTGAAAAACACATTTTTAGACTTAAATCTATTTGTGGTGTCGGTCCATCTGTGAGCAATATTACTCAAAAACGCTTTATTTTAGATGGATGAAATTTGATATGTAGCCTCTACACTAAATTTGTAGATTCCTGACAAATTTTGAATGAGTGTGTTTGTCCAACACGAGTGACCACGATAATTACAAAATGTAATTAGGTTATAATTTTGGCATTTAACACGTTTCCAGCCACGACTCCCGCTTGATAATCGGACCATCGATCTAATAGATTACCCCATTTTTACCATCTCTTAAATATAGCAAAGAAGGGACCAACTAATCAGAAGATAGTCAATACAAATTAGATAGTGGGTATGAACCACAGATGAGTCACGAGGCAAAAAACGTACTAAACAACAGATCCATATTAAATTTCGAGCTAATCCATCAAATTGTACATGCGATGCATGTAGCTGCAGTAACAGAAAAAATTCATGAGAAAATTAGGTATGAAAATTTATATGGGATCTTGTTCTGAAAAGTGTAGTTGTATGTCAAATTTTGGTTTCAATCTGTCCAAATAAAGCATCCAAAAGGAATGAATATTCAGCTTTTTCAAAATAAAACCCAAAATGTTAACGTGCTGAAGTCTTAAACTAAACATTTGAACTCGCTCGGTATTCACAGCCTGGTTCAAGATTCACAATTTTTATCTGGATTGGGGCATCGGTCAATGAGAAAATTGTCTATCAGTCCATTCATATCCATATGAACACGACAGTTAAGAAGCGCAAATAACTAGATAGATGAAACGTAGCATGTATATTTATCAGTATAATTGTTAATCTGTAACAAATTCTTAATCTGATTCGACTGTTGGTTTGTATATTTTCTTTTATGTGAAAGTGTTAATTCGAAAATGTATCAGCTTAAATACAAGGAAAATCTGATGTCTTACCACCTACATTGCGAATTTACATCAAATTTTAAGCCTAATCAGTTGAAAGAAAGACATCCAACACCGATGCTCGCTTTCTTTACTGCTCTATGCAACACAAAACATGCTAAAGTATGTTAAGCCACTCTATAGGCCATTTGATTAAAAAGCAAATCAAACCCACCCATCAACAGCTTTTTACATTGAGATTCGATGTCCTTGGATCTTTTCAATGGAATGCATTCCATCTTTATATAGTAGAATAACTTGAATTGAAGTTCGCAAACCTTTGAAGTTCGCATTGGGAATAGATATCCTTGGGTTTTTTTCTTTGGAGGCATTTCATCCCTGTAATGCAGAATAGCTTGAATTGTGGTTCGCAATTCTACTATCTTCTGCTATTTCCCAAACCTTTCTTATTTCGATTTCTTCAATATTTATTAGAAAAAAAATTAATTTGGTTTGAATATTTAACTAGGACTTTGTACTATAACTATCTTAAGTCGAATTTCGCTTAATTTATAAATATCTAAATCTTCCCTTATTTATTGCCTGATTTCCGGATGATTTCCATTACTCGTTTCCCTCATATATATATATATATATATATATATATATATATATATATATATAAGGGAAACGAGAAATGGACTATGTCTTGACTTACAACGTTCTGATCAAAGTCAAATTAAAGTGAATTCAAGATCCTCATGGCTTTCGATCGTTCTTTTCAATAATCAAAATAATCTGGGAGTTATTCTGATTTTACACTCAGCCAATTATAAAACGGCTAGTTGTCTGCGCATGCGTACAAATAGACTGATTTATGTTTGCAACAATTTCATAAGGTAGAATCAGGCATTCCATGTTTTGCTATAAATAGCCGTTTTGGTAAGTAGGATAAAGAAAAGTGCAGCAATCTGTTTTTTATTATTATTATTATTAACTCCAGTTAACTGACTTCAGTTACCAGAATAGCTTTGAAGAAAACAAAGTACAAACGTTTCTTACGAAGTCAAACGAAACTAAGGCAACTGATGCTGACTTTAAAATAACAGACGTTGTTCAAGTGGCGATATTTACAGATTTAAGTATGTAGTATAAATATATGTTAAGAATGTTAGTTGAAGTGCAGTTTAGTGTGCCCCAGAGTTTGTCGTCAATATGGTAACTAACGAAACGATCTTATAGCCACCCTAATGCGGTTGTATTTACTATTTTTTAAATGGTTGATCTGTACATAAAAAATTATTTTATGAAAAATGTTAAAAAAATATCGATTAAAGATTTTAATTAAATTTTATATTATGATTAAAAGTCTTTAAATGCATATAAGTTATTTTTAATGCGAATACAAATAGAAAGTATTTATTATTTTACAATACTTAACTGTTTAATAACTGTTTAGAAATCGTCTGCAATGGAATTCCTTGCACTTTTTGTAATTCTTTTTCTGATCTCGCGATTTCTATGGTAATTCATTATGTCGCTAATTGTTCAAGAATGGATATGTGGTGAATGGGATGGCAGAAAATATTTTGAATCTGCTAAATGGATGACGGGCGAGTGGAATGCATATATTTGCAAGTTAATGAAGTTGGTAAACGGATGCTTGCTTGACATTTTGTATGGGGAATGGTTTCATTGCTTCTTACTTCGTACTCTTTTTCTTTTGATTAAGTACTGTTCCTTTATCCCCACAGTCCTTATTCAATGAGCTAGCGAAGCTACTACGATCCTACTCCCGCTGTTAGCGAAACCGTAGGATATTTTGTTTTTTTTAAGTTAAAAATTCTGCCCGGTGCCTTCTTCAGATGCCAAAGCGCCAAATTTTACTCTCTATACATCAAATTAACGCAGGCGGTATAAAAAACTTCTTTATTTCAAAATTATGAAAAAAAGCAGAGATAGTGATCCCAAAAATAAATAAAAATCTGAGATAAAATAATACTTATCAGTAAAGATAATAATGTTAATGTAGAAAATGGTAACTATTTTATAGAAGTGAGGTTTTTGTTTTGTTCGCCATCTTTATTGGCTACTTGGTATCCTTGGAGGATGGTAATTGTTCAAGAATGGATATGGGGATAAAGCCGATATTAATATTAGCATTACTAATTAATTAAAGCAATTTAATTAATATAGTCATTGCCGTTACCATTAAAGCAAATTCCATTTTCTTATATTGTTTTCGTCAGTCCACAAATTATTTGTTGGGTCTGGTTCCTAAATTCAGCACAGTTGAAATTCTACTGTAATTGGTTTTTTTTTATTAACTGGTGGCTCATAAAATCTAGGATTTCATTTTAAAATTTTAATACCTGTAATCTAATTTTATTTTTCACGTGACAATATTTATCTTATCGGCGTCGGGTCAGTTTTGCCAGCAAAAGATGTCTATTAAGCTTTGTCATATTCAGAACACTGGTTTAGTGGCAATATTTCGGTCTCGGATTAAGAAGATTCTTAATTCAAAACCCGATTATACTGAATGCCCTTCGTATATATGGAGTAAACGCCCTCTCTTTGGTATAGTGCGGAAATTTAGAAAAGTGTCATTCTCATCATTTGACCTCGATTTACAAGTATATGGTTTATCCTAATATAAACTTTATATTGCTTCGGAAAAAGAGTTAACATAATTAAACTAACCCCTTATAGCATCCCTTTTTGTTATTAATTTCTGTAATTTAGGCTTTGTTTGTGTATTTTACTTTACTGCTTATGCCTTAGATTTACATTTTGTATAATTTGATGTCTCTGGTATTTTTTTCAATTGAAAAGTCGTCGCGAAAAAAGTCTGAAAGGCTCTGTTTTACAGAACGTCATCAAAATTCACCGAGAATTGTCAACTCTGACCTATTAGGGGCCGCCACTGTATCTTAAGAAGAAGCCCTAGTGCAGAAACTCCATTGGGAATAAAAGATCATGGTATTGATAATTGTTAAAGATTAAGTGAGTGTTTGCGTTTCTACTACCGAAGCTATTCTAGTTGATAAGGTTTCATTTTATGACATCGTGTAGGATTTCCTAAGATAGAGAACGGTCGAAAACACTTAGACACGAAATCCTAATATTGATCTACTCGGATATCACATGTCTTCTCTGTTAAGAGAGCGCCAGCTCTTAAATTTTTAATGCTCATTGGATGTTATTCATAGTTTAAATAACTTGCAATGAGTCACTTGTTCCTGATATAATTTTAGATAATTTGCATTTCAAATTCTCGGTTTAATATCATTTGAACTATCATCTACTCTTGTAACTTTCAAGTTTCAATTCCTTTCTCCGATAATATCTTGTCTATTCTTTGAATTAAACTGCCATTTCCCTCCTTATCTCTGTGTGTGAAAAATGGAAATTGTTACAATTGCAAAAATTTCTATTTTGGGAAATTGATGAATCGGTACATTTCAGATCTCCTTGAATTTGAGAAATCATCACTGGAATATGTTAATCTCGTGAAAATTCAAGGGCAGAGAAAGACGAGCATTATATAATGTTGTATTATAATATTATATAATTATATATGGTATTGTACTATATTATACAATATTTGATATTTCATTGATGATTTTTGCATCAAAATTGCAGAATTCCATCAAATTGTCGAAAAAATTGGTCCGTCTCGCGTATGCTTCCTTGTGAAAATGGTAATTCAAAAATGTATCGAATTGGATGTGTAAAAAAGCATTAAGTTTTAACACCCGAATTCCAGAAGAGTACCGAATTTTCGATCAAAACTTTCAAAGTTTTGATTGTTTGTCTGTGATTCATGGAGAAGTTAACTTGATAATTCAGAAACTCAACAAATTAGACAAATGGAATTTGTTGTTACATGCATCGATTGGGTTTTCTTAAATAATCGTGATATTTTTCTTCGTTTTCTTGATTTAGTTGTCGGTTTCTTGTTTTATTGACGTTTTGTCGGTGCTACTGTTCATTATCTGTCATTTTTGCATTTATTCTCTATAATTCGGTGTTCTTTCTTTTGAAAATAAATGATTTTAGCAAGTGCTATAGTTTGTACAAAAACATTATAAATTTTTGTGCTCATACTTTCTGGAGGAATTATTTCAACATCATTATTTCTTTATTTTTGAGACATGGATTTTTTTTTCAAAGATTGAGATAGTTCGTGTATGTTTACTAAATAATCTACGCTAGCCATATTTAAATTTTTAGAAATATGCATTTACTATCTGTCGGAAAAAGGGTTTAAAATAGCGCAATCGAGCATGTTTAACATTTTTAGTCAAATGTACGGTTGAAAAAGGCATTAAATTAAAATTTTTATACATTCCCCTAGTCTTAACAATTGTAGATGGCAAAATATTCTTAAAATATTATAAATTGAGTTTTTTTTTTTAAATCAGTCTTTCACAACTAGGATTTACAGAGTTATAATCCTCTGAATGTCTTTGTTAAACCATTCAACTCCTGTCTCGATGAAACATCGTTCCTGGGTCGCGGTGGCTTGGTGGCTTCTTAGCAGGAGGATTTTAGGTTCGAGACCTGATTCCACAGAAGATCAGTTGTGCAAGCCGGTCTAGTGCACGTTAAATCAATCGAGGCCAAACGTAGGTTGGGTGTTTGAAAAGGAACTCGGGTGGTATTCTCGTCATCTGACAGCGGTTCTGAATTACGAGGTTCGTACCAAAATAACCTAAGAGTTCCTCCATGACGGGATGTTAATATAAGAAAACAAACATGCGTCTTTCCTTAATTGGTATCTTCCTCGAAGCAAATTGAAGTTTAAAATAATAAGATTTTGTACCAGGTTTTGTATAAGGTTTAGTAAAAAAATTGTATTCGATTTTGTTGACTGCTTGGGAAATTCAGTATTAAGTTTGCTAAATTATGTAAGTACACAAGAAAACTGAGTGGACGAAATTCTTTATATTTTAAAATAAAGTCGTCAGCAAATGATAAGCGTTCTAATGCATATTATCTTCCGTCTAACGGCAAATAATATGCATTGAATCCTTTTTCCTTCTAGGGAGATACATACTGAATTTCAAACTCATATTAGTGAGTTGCATTTGACATGTATCAAGCGACATTGAGATGACCCATTGTACTGATCCGAAAAATTATCTGTTTTAATCGAATTAAAGATTGAGTTTTCCTTTGGGGAAAATCACAAAAGAATGTGAAAATTTTAATAAAAATTCTTTAAATGGTGATGCTTGATTCTAACAGTAACCTTAATTTAATCTTGCATTAATCATAATGTCAAATAGTTGCGAATGGAATTTGCATCTTTTAGCCGTCTTTCCATCTATTAAAGAATTTTAGAATTTTCTTTCAGAATATTTGTTATATCCTCTTTAAGATTGATTCTTTTTCATGAGCATCGCAATAATCGTTGCCATTATAAAATAGCGTCGCAAAACATTGGAGACAACGTAACAAAGCGAAATGAAGAGTAGTCAAACATATTAACCAAATATTGGAGCCAGATCTTGACATATTAGTGCTGGGTCCGAACATTGGCTCTAGTTTTCGATAAATATTACTGATAACGTTTTGTAAATAGTAGCCAAATATTGGAGTCAAGAGTAACAAATATTGGCGACACTCTTCAGAACAAATCGCCTGTCGATCGTGGATAACGGCGCTCTCACGTCTTAGGAATTACAAATCATTTTCAATGTTCTTTGATCCATTAGCGCTGATGTCTAGTCATTAAAAAAGTACTAAATACAGGCAGAATGGAAAAATTATTAAAACCGGATCAATATATCATGATCTTATATCCTCGAGATAAATGACAAAGATTTAAGTGCTATGTGAATTTTAATCATTTTCGGAATCTTGATGTTGTATTAGACTTCATTCCACCGAAAACTGAAATTTGAATTTTGCATAAAATACCAGAGTTTCGTACATCCTTGACTCGGTTTTTTTTTCTTTTTGATGTGTTTCGAGATAACTGTTTTCCATATTTATTTTCTTAATTGTTTTATTTTTTCTACTATGTCATTAGAGGACACTTTCTGTTTCAGGTATGTGTTATCCTACTGATCAATTAAGAATCCATTTGAACGCTTAAAATATTTGTGGATTATATGTAATTTGTTATCAAATGATTTAACTGTAAATTATAAATTTGGGAAGCGGTAACTATAGGGAACAACAAAGTTGAGTATACATCTCGTAAACTCTTAGACTTCTTCCAATTACAAAGTTAAAATTGATTTAAAATGGACAAAACTTTTTATTTTAGATACTTAAGCTTTTGTTTTACCATCCTATGTCTAAAAAATTCTATAGTTGCTTAATTTTTTTCCGTAAAAAATAAGTTGATTCGAAGAAATTATAGAAAACCATGCAACAAAATTGAGTATACACTTCCTAGATTTGTACATTTTGCTACCACTTTGTTTAGTTTCAAAATACTTTTATAGCGTTTCGAAACTAGATGATGCTTATAACACGTGTCATTGCATTTCTACTCTTTTAAATACTAATTTTTCTTTTTAAAAAATCGTAAAATGAGCTCTCGTAGAGAAACTACTGAATCTGAACGTTTATTGGTCATAAAATTGTCGAAAGAAGGCAAATCTCTTCGAGAAATCGCTTTGTTTATTGGTGTAACTCATAGTTGTGTACAGAAAATACTACAGAAGTACAAACAAACTGGGTCTGGTACCAATATTCCTGGATGAGGACGTAAGGAAATACTATGTAGCACAGCGAAGAGAAAGATCATTCGCTCAGTAAAAAAATATCCAAGGGTGAGTGCCTCTAAAATAGCTTTTTCGATGTCCTCTACCATCGGAAAAAAGATATCAGATTAAGCAATTCGACGTACTCTTCACCAATATGGGTTTCATGGCGGTACTCCAACACGAAAGCCACTCATCCTCAACTATGTGAATAGACAGAAGAGGGTGATTTTTGCCTAAGAACATCGCTTGAAGCCTATTTCTTTCTGGATCACTGTAATATTCTCTGATGAAAGTAAGTTCAATCTTCATGGAAGTGATGGACGATTCAAAATATGGAGAGAAGCTGATAAAGCACTGGATCCTAAAAACGCCATCAAGACAGTTAAGTATGGAGGGGGATCTGTCCTCGTTTGGGGATGTATGTCGGCCGGAGAAGTTAGAGAGCTTGCTTTTATTGATGGTATTAAGGACAAAAAAGTATATTTAGAATTTTAAAGAATAACTTGAATAAAAGTGCCAGTAAATTGGGGCTTGGGTCGAGCTTTATATTCCAGCAGGACAACGACCCTATGCATACTGCGAATATTGTGTAGTTATACTTACTGTATCATTGCAAGCAGCAATTGCATACTCCAGCCCAGTCTCCAGACTTAAACATCATCGAAAATTTGTAGTCGCAATTAGAGGAAGCTGTACATAAACACGAGATTATAAGCAAGGAAGATCGCAAGAAGGCTCTGAGATAAGAATGGGCTAAAATTACTGTTGAAACCACCAAAATACTAGTGCAATCTATGCCAAAAGATTACAGGCTGTAATCGAAGCAAAAAGTTATGCAACAAAATATTAATTTGTAACTTAAAAGGTACTTAGTAAAGGTGTATACTCAATTTTGTTACTTGCTTTTATTCTCGTCTCAAAACTTTTTTTTTTCGCAAAAAATAAATAAACTTAACACATTTGTTAGTATATTAAGGTAAAACATAGTCTAAATTATAAAAGGTAAAAATTTCGATCATCTTAAAGAAATATTTAATTTGTAATTGCAAAAAGTCTCTAAGATCCTAGGATGTATATTCAGTTTTGTTGTCCACTGTATATCCTCATCTGATGCACGGACATGGTAGTTAAGATACAGAAGTCATGAAAAAGACTACAAAAATATTTAATGTAGTTTTTTTAAATGTGAAACTAACAATTTGTTCCAAAATCACATATTTTCGTCTAAGAATCTAAGAATAAAGAAATTTCGTCTAAGGTATACAGATGACTATGTTGAGAAATGTTGAATGTTAATATTTTATGCAAATCATTAAAAATGCTTCCTGGATCACTTCCTGAAGCTTTAATACATCATAAATGATCGGATAATAATCGTTTGTTCCATTTTCCATGGACCAACAGCAACATGTGTCATATCATTAAGTCTATAGAAGTCAGTTATTCAATTTCTGTAATATTTGTTGATATACTTGCCAAGTTTTTAGCAATTAAAAGAAGTCGTCAATTTTTGGTTTCATCAATATCTTCTGCAAATATTTACCATTGGTTATTATTTTTAAGTTACCTTTTTTATGAAAAAGATATAATGAATTTAATTTCCATTATAACCAAAAATGATACTACATGTGGTAAAACTAATATATATAGAAAATGACTGTAGCATTATATCTGAAAAGGAGATTGAGGACATTAACATAACCCCAGTTTATGTTTATTAAAGATGGATTAGATTCTGAAAGTGATGTTAGTACCGTTGATGGTTACGTACCAAATCAAGATAATTACGACATTCCTGATGGTAGCAGTCATTCAGAAGGAAATGACAATAGAAAAGGATTTCCTTAGAATACCCAGCTATTATCTGTGCATATAAAAGGTATATGCGAAGAACGGATTTCTTAGAAAAATTTTTAGATCTTTACTACATGAAGATAAAAATTGAAAAGAGGTGTTCGTATTCTTTTATCATCCACTTGATCTGACTACTGTAAATTCTTAGATTTTATGTAAAATAGTAACTAAATCCAAGAGAAGCAAGAGTGAGGTGGCTAACAAGTTCGAGAAAATTTTGAACAGAGGTAGTAGAGACCCTTTATAAGCACAATGCAAAATACTCCAGAAAACATGGACGGAAGTGAGTAACTGCGCAAGAAAGGCCAGAAATCTTCAGAGTCTTGCGCATCATCTTTTAATGTTAATGCAGATGATATTCGAAAATTTCTAATACTTGTTTAAGACAAACATGAAAAGTTCGGTGTACTTCATTGTACCAGAAAAATAACAATTGTTTTAGATCACTTCATGTGCGAATAATTAAAGTTTAGTGTTTTAAGTTATGTGAAATGTTAAGTTTGAACACATTCTGTCATATATAATATGGGGAGGGGTATGAGCACACTGTATCGAATTTGGTACTTTCATCAAATTCATATCAATACCACATTTTTTTTTTTTGTATTTTGTTATGTGAGCTCCCTATGCCCCAAACCCTTCTTTATTTAGAAATTTAAAAAATCCTACATTGATTTACTCATTGTGTGTGTCTATTACCAGGCTTCAGACAGAGGCCGCGTTGGCCTGGTATTAAGGTCTCGGCTTCGGAACCGGTGGGTTGCAGGTTCGAGACTCGATTCCACCAAAGAACAGCCGTGTAAGTGGGTCTGGTGCACGTTGAATCCGTCGGGGCCAAACTTCCTCCAGCAGGAGTGGTGTGGAAGTTTGATGAGGGTTTGCCAGCTCAGGTGTCGTCCTCTTCATTAGATCGTGGTTAAAAATTACGATGTCCGTCACAAAATAGCCTTAGTGTTGATTCAAAACGGGAAGTTAATATAACTAAACTACCATGCTTTAGACATTCTCATATTGGATTGACATAGTAATTTGGAGAATGTGATACTAATTCATGTATCGCCTTCGAAATTTGACCTCTGTTCAAAGTAACAATTTAAAGCTCAAAACATTCATAGTAGCTTAAAAATGGGACTTAAACTGATCTCCTTAAAAAAATTATGGATGCTAGAATGCGTCAAATCTTTGAACAGCATTATCTAACGTCTTTACGTCCTCGTTTTCTATATGCGACTGAATTCAATAATCTTAACCTCTTAATTGTGGTGCCTAAGCTTTATCCGGTCATCAAATTATAGCCTTTTTAAGTTTCTAGGCTAAAATCTATCCATAAATGTTACAAATCTATTAAAAAATGGCATACAACCCATTAAAAATTGAACTGTTTTTTCGGTTTTTAATTGAATCAATAAGACAATATATTCTCAAAATAGAAAGTTGTTGTCTAATAGGAAAGCAGAGCGACAGCTCTGTTATCCCTTAAATGGAGAGGTGAAATTTTAGGACTTAACTGGGGAGATGCGGTCTTGGAGATAGCAATTCATTTACACTCAAATTAAATTTTCTAACAAAGGTATTTATAGAAAAAACTGCCAATAATTTTGCAGAAATTTTTTTGGTATATAGATATGTTTGAGAAATTTTTCAAAATATATTATCATTGAAAAGAGTAAATGCGTCGGAACATACATTTTCTTCTCAAATTACAAGTTACAATAAATAATATTCTTGAAAAATTCGTATTACATTTTATTTTTTAAATTATATTTATTTTTACAGTATATATCGGTATATAGAAAACAATATAATGTAAAATTCAACAATTATATGAAAATTTTTTTAAATGACTTATTTTTTATCGGCTTGTGTGACTTTCAGAGCAAGGTCTTCTAGGGCATTTTAAATAAGCAGATTAAGAACTAGTACAAAAATCAACCTATAAATTCTGAAATATATATACAGGATGTCCTGAATAAAAGTTACCTTATTCAGAGCTACATACCGCCGTAACTATTCATCTGAAAATTCTGAAATTTTGGGTAAGCTTTAATGAAAGAATAGGAAAGACATTTTGTTGGGAAAAAATAATTTAGTTCCAAATGTCGCCACTAGAGAGCATATTCATGTAAAGCGAATCTGTCCTACGCGATCGATCCCGAACCGTTGCCCATAACCATTGCGCAGCTCAGATGTTAATTCAACCAACCAAATTATCAAACATTTAAAACTCGTTTAAAAGCAATGTCATTTAAAAACTAGCCAGTATAAAAAAGAATGCATTCTTTGAAAACTTTATGCTAGTGTGTTCGCGACTCAAAATGACTTCAAGTTTGCAATCTCGCGCTTTTCTAGTCAAACAGTTTTATCAAAACTACGATTCAGTACTAGCGGCTTTAAGGAAAATTCGGACTTTAGAAGATCTTCGAATAGGTCCAATGACGTCTCAAGGACTAAAGAAAATTTCAAGAAACAGGATCGTGGGGTGTTCGTCCTGAAAGAAGAAGAAAATCAGTTCCTTCAGAAGTCGTTGAGGAGGTTACACTTCAAGTGGAAGAAGACAAAACATCAAACTTCATGGCTAGTAGTAATGTTCGGCATGTCGCAACAGTGTTGAATAGATCACGTTCCATTGTTCATAGGATCCTCGGGAATATCCTACTATATTATCCATACAAAATCTCACTTGTTCATCAGCTGTATCCACAAGATTTTGAAGCATGATTAACGTTCTCACTGCAGTTTCTTGCTCGGTGTGAGGTCGATTCTGAATGGCCTTGGAACATTTTGTGGTCCGATGAAGTTCATTTCCATTTAGAAGGCTCAGTGAATACACATAACTGCCAAATTTGGGCTTCAGAACATATCCGCTCTACCCTAGATGTTCCGTTACATTCACCGAAAGCAAAGGTATGGTGTGGATTTAATGCTTCTTTTATTCTGGAGCCACACTTCTTCAGGAAACAAACTCTATCAGGCGCAGTGACATGCACTATCACGAAAGAGCGATATACATCGATTTTGGAGAATGTAGTTGTTCCAGCTCTACAATCACGCCAATGTCTTGACCGAAAGCTTTTTATGCAGGTTGGTGCGACTCCACACACTGCAAATTGTGTAAAATATACTCTGAAAACACATTTTATAGAAGAGAGTATAAAGCAGCCACTTCAATAATGTTTGGCCTGCCCGATTCCCAGACCTTAATCCATGCTATTTTTGGCTCTGGGGATATTTGAAAGATCTGGTTAGCTGTGACAACCCGAGACCGTTGCCTGATCTTAAAGTCAGTATTTGCCGCTAGGTGTTCAATATTTCAACGCAGACACTACGCTCTACTGTTGAACATGCCATTTTCAGATTTCAGAGGGTAGCTGGCAATGGTGGCTATCATATCGAACATGACTTGGATTAATTCCAAGATAATGTGTCATTCTTATAATAAAATAGTTGATAATACTCCCTCTAGTGGTGACATATGGAACTAAAATTTTTTTTAGCAAAATGTCTTTCCCATTTCTTTATCAAGGCGTATCCAAAATTTCAGAATTTTTGGATGAATGGTTACGGCGGTATGTAGCTCTGCATAGGGTAACTTTAATTTGGGACTCCCTGTATATTTATTATATTCTCTTGGCATATTAATATATTTTATGAATTTCAAAATGCATTATCACTAGTTAAAAATTAATTATGTTTGAACATACATATCAGAATCGGTTGAATGCGAACTTTTGAAAAAAATTTCCGTATAATTGCCTTTATCACTAAAATCACTTTCTGCTTCATTTAAAAGTGTCAGGAGCTTTGCTTCATAATAGAATCCGTACATTGGATAACATTTCGAGGCCTAAGTTTTAGCGCCATCTGCTAATCCTTGTTTATCACTGGAACACTAACCGGAGGGGTGATCTAAGAGACCACGCTTAAAAAAATAGCTTAATAATTTAAAAAATATCCACTGAAAGAAGCTGCAGGGTCAATCCATTCAATTGAGCTAAAAATACAATAGGGGTGACCGAAAGTTCATTGCTAGTGGTCTCACAGACCGCACGTTCCCAGTTAAGGGTTAACACTAGATTTAACATGTGTTGGCATATACTTATTTCTACTAAATGAATAAAAATGACATCTTTCGGTATATAATTAGAAAAAATATAAATTGACGAATTTATTATGAAGTTAAAGTAGAAAACTTTTATATTTCCTATATATTTGCTGAGATGTGATGTTATGAAAAGGCAGTTCCTCTGTATTTATTTACAAAAAAAAAAGGGATTTTTTAATCTAGGTCTTTAAGACCATCTATTATTCACCCATTGTCTTCTACTAAAACATTGACTCACACTTCTTCTAACAACTTACTATAGCTTCTATGTGACTGACTTTCAACTTCGGCTTCTTGCTTCGTAATACACAAATTTTACTAAAGCATGCTTAATTTTGTATTTATACCTATATCAATGTGCGTCCCTATCAAGCTGTTACATATTTTAGAATAAATGTGTGTATTCTCAGCAATATTTATTCGAATAGTCAAAATGACCCCTTCGGTAAAAGAAGGTACACTATATACGTTCCTCCGAAACTAATATATAAGATTTGTGATTATATGTCTTATGAATGTAACTAAAAATTAATTAAAATATTCTCATAAAATGCGGCCATAATTTTCTTGAGGAAAATTAACAAAAGGTTTTCTCAGAGGGGTCAAAATGACCCTTTGGTAAACCTAGTAATAAAAAGAGAAAAACTCGCTGAAAAAATATTTTATAAATGATTGGAAAATTCAATGAAATTTGTAAAATTTAATCATTAACTATCGGAACAAATGATCAATATTTTCTTTAACTAATCTAATTAGAGATTCTATATTGAATTATAAAATAAGAATAAACGGCAATTCTGTGTGAATGACCTGTGGAATATTTTTAATTATCAAACAAAACACATCATTGACTTTAGAAATATGAAGTCTATAAAATGCTCCTGCCAAGATAATGCCTTTTCTTTCTTTCTTTTTCTGTAGGATACTTAGTTGAGTCACTCCTGTAGCGTGACACTCTTCTTGAATGCAAACCAGTTCTAAAATATTAAACAAAACAAAAAAAAATCTAATACCACATCATAAAAAAATAAGCAAAACTCTTTATCAAAAATATCTAAGAGAAGTCCAATGTATCAGAATCGTTAGGGGGAAAAAGAAAGTTGACAAAGAATGTCATCGAATGTGGGTGGGTAGTTGAAACATATTTTTTTTCGGAAGGAATTTTTTTCTTTTTCGAAATTAGAACGTGTGGGGAAAAGCGACCTACAGATGAAAAGAAAACATCAAAGCAAGAAAAAGAATAGCAGCTGGGGGTAGGAGAGAAGAAAAAAAATGCCGTCTGTCGGTGAGACATTCTGTGGCGATGTCGTGATTCGAATTTGACATTCGCAACTAGTGATGCAATGCCGATTGACCTTTGCTCCTAGGTGGGCTGACAGACCCCAGGAATCACAATGAAGAGCCCATCTCTCCCACCTTTACCTGTCATCTAACAACGCTGGCCGGTTGCTTTGCTCTTTATGCAAGCACACTTATCGCTCTAGTTGGCGATATTTCTGTCAGTTTTGTGAGGTACAAGCACCTTCTGGTGTAAGGAAAATATTCTATTCGGATCTTCTTTTAGAAATGTGACACCCATACTTAATACTAGAAGCTGGAAATTTGTACTAGAAAAATCTAGTTGCGACGTAGCACAAATATCTATTGTAAAAGTATAAAACAGATAGAGAGGCAAATACTAGTCTGGTAGTGGCAGAATGTACACTTGTCATTGAAATTTCCAAAGTTTGTTTTGTGCCTGTAGAGTTTTTATTCTGCTAGTGAGCTAGTGCAGACATTGTAACACTAATATGTAACTCACTTCAAAACAACTAATCCGTCCGTTCTCATAACATTTTAGACAGTCCTATTCTTCCTGTACTAGTGCATCAAAATATGAGAAGGATAGATTTAGTGGCCTGATTGAATATCTATTTTGAAATTGTTGCTAAGCAATAAACCTATTAAGATTCCATCATCATCCCATAATTTAAATTTGAAATCTCATTTCCGCCAAGAATTTTAATCTAACCAATGTCTTTAAATAAATGAAATCATCCAAGAAACGAAATATTGTTTCCGAATGAGTTTTGTAAATCCAGGCCTACCAAAATTTCCCAAACTTGACAGTGCACTTTTTTTTATGCAACTCTTCGATTTCAGTTTTTTTCAAGATGATATATATTATGTACCACATTTGCCACAGAAGTTCAGAGTAGGCTGAGTTTCGAAAGAGCCTTCATATCTAAATGTGTTGTGTTTGAGATATTAACTTTTTTCTTTCAAGTCTTTATAGGTAGAGAGAAAATTCAAGAATACATTTTTTTTCATTATTGCCCAAATACATACAGATAACTCAAGGAATTGACATATTAATTAATAAATAAGCAAGAAATTTTATTTAATGTATTTATTTCTTAAATGTTAAAGAGATATTTTGAACCAAAATGTTTTTTACTATTTGGTGTTAAAGAATCCGATAGACACAAGTTCAGTCTATGTGTGTTCAATCTCTTATGAGATAAATAAGTTGTTTTAACTGCAGATAGTTAACTGTATAGTTAAAAGCATCAAAGGAAAAATCAAAATCTTTAATACATTATCTTAACAACAAGGTGCATAAATATAAAGTTTCATTCAAAAACCATCCTAAAAATATTGAAAATGTTCCAAATTTTTGTGCGAATTGCTTGCACTAAGTCTTGATCTTGGTGATACTGGATAGAACAATGCAAAAATTAAATGCTAACACTTTGATATGATTGAGATAGCGAGTGATCAAATAAGAAATAACAGTAAATTTTCAAAACAAATGGAGAAAGAGAAGAAAAGTCCATTTAATTTGTAATTTGTGATTTAAACTTAGGAACATTTACTAAAACAAGCTTCGTATAGTTTTCAATAGCTGATATTAATCTAACTGAACTAAATCAAATAAAAGAAATTATTTATTTGTGCTTTTGATGTATTAATAGATTCTTTTAACTGACTTTATTGAATTAATAATTTTAGTTCACTCTTATCGTAATTTCTTGATACATTCTTGAGATATGTTTGATAGCTTATTGATCTTTATCAACCTAATCATCAATATCTGAAGTTTGCTTCGTAAGTAAAGGTTTTCTACCAAGATTTCTTCTAAGGAATATTGTTTTATAATAATATGGCATATTGATACAAAATATGGCATAATTCTATAGAAAAAAAGTTCTTGGTAATCATAAATGTAATACGTTTTTCGTTCACGTTTTTAAATATTGAGTTTATTTCTTTTTCAAAAGTTTTTGTGTATATCTAAAGGCACTGAATAATGAAAATTAAAGTTTTGAAAATAAAGCATGAAGTAATTATCCAGCAGGAGTGTTCTTGGCTATCTTCCGTTGGTGTCTTTCAGAATTTTGATTGTTTGGAATTTGGTTCTTCCTTTCAATAGATTGGATCCAAAATTTACTTACAACATTGTGGCAGGAACAAATTCCAAATTTCATTTCTTCAACTCATTGCATTTTTAAAATGAAATCATGCAATTCATATTCATAAATATACAGAACTATCAACATTCAATCCTTTGGTAAAGTCCAAAAATTTAATACGGATCTAGAATTTTATGGATAATAACTATATACATATTTATATATCCAGTTATTTGTATTTTTTAATTGCAAATACGCATGCACGTGGGCAGACTTTCTTCTATCGGATCTTGTCTTTAAAATTTGAGAAAGTTCTGCAAAATATATATACCAATTCTCATACTGTAAATATGTTGAATTTTTGAATTAATACTTTTATAGACAAGTATAATTCCAAAAAGATGTTTTTTGGATCTCCTTAAGTTCTGAAATGTAAAAATTCCTCAAAACTGAAACTTTCTTCTTTCGAAAATTTTGGCAATTATCGTAAACGAGAATGTACAAATAGTGCATCAGAGCGCAAAAACTAATCTGTAATTAAAGTTAAGAAGAAAAATTAAAGAAATCAAAAGATGAGAAAAGGGGGAGGGAATTAGGTAACATCTTAAAAAAATCACATTAATTTGTTTTTCTCATTTTCGAGTTTTTTTTACCTTATACGTATTGATTTAACATTAGGATGTTAAGACCAAAATTGGTTTATGTGGCATTTCTGTACCACTAACAATCATTATTATTTATCATTGTATGACTGAATTATTAGGTGACGATCATTCAATCGAATTTTTAATAAAGATTGCTCACTGCTCTTCCTCTGTCTTTTATTTCTGCCTCTTATTTTATTAAGTGTGCCTTTTATTTCCTTTCCTGTTCATCCTTAGGTGTGTGTGTGTTTCAGCACCTATCACTTTCATACCACCAAACTATCCCCTTAAGGAAAGAAATTTTTAGGAATTTTTATTTATAGAAAATTAAGTTAGATTAAGAATCAAATGACTCGAATTATTTTAATAAAATTTTTGTTTGAATCTGATTGTATTTTTTATTCCAACTTTAGTATAAAAAAACTTAATTATTAAAATTTGATTTGAAATTAATTTCGAGCTTTCTTATGATGAAAGTTAACGATTATTCATCATGATAAGCAATCATTCAAATAAATGACTGTTTTAATGCAATAATTGAGTTTGTTTAATGGAAATGAGTTTCGTAAAATTAGTCTGAAATGAAAGAAAAACAGATATAATCTCTTGTCTAGAGCTGCTTCAGATTCACTGTAGTATTTGCTATTATTATATGCATCAGCCGAGTAGTCAACAATGTCTGTATTAGTTAAAGAGTTAAATATTTTATTGCTTTTCTTTTATTGTTACCCATTAACATATGTTTTGCGACATTATACATTATTGTTCGATAATATATAATGTTAAACGATATTGTACTGTATTATACGATGCTGTGACTATTGTTCTGTACTTTAAGATATTTTTTCAACTACTTTTGTTTTAGGTGCTATTTTTCAGAATTTTCATTTACATTATTTTTTTTACTGTAATTCTACACCATTCTTTATTCTTTTCTGAAATGCGAAAATTTTAATAAATTTATTGCATTCTTGATACTACTTTGTAGTGCATATATCATGGAAGCACATGCATTCGTCCAGTATTTAATAAAATTGCAAAATTTATTTATTTGAAATAAGCCTATTTTGATCTTTCAACCCAAATTTCTATTTTTAAAAAAGTTGACGGCATCTACAGAGTAATAACTTCAGAAATTCTAACTTGTTTCACTGCTTCTGTTTTTACAAAAAGGAGCTGATGGAAGTTAAGACCATCGTCACGTTGGCAAGGCCTCCTACAGCGCTGGCACAGTAGTGATGAAGGCTGTTTATTATTACAGATTATATGGATTAAGCAAAGTAGTTGAAACATAGTTACTTATGGCACTGCTTCTTCGCTTAACTTAGTCCAGATGGAGGATCTTCAGGCAGTGGAAACTCAGAAGTCATTCAATATATGTTAAGAGTCACTTAGTTGAAATTCTGAGCTACTGCTTTTAATATGGATTACATATTTTATGATTAATTTTGTATAAAACATTATTTTTCCTTTATTTCTTTTTTTGTAAAAATTATTTATAATATTTAATAAATGTTTTTCAATTATTTATAATTAAAATTTAAATACTGACAATCTGTGTTAAAATTCTAGCTGAACAAATTATGATAAATTGAATAAAATTTTTATTTTAATTAATTAACATTTTTTCCCAAAATATTAAGTTAAAATTCTAACGGATAATTTGTAATGAAATTAAAATTAAATATGAATTATATCTGATAATTTGTGATAAATTCTAATCAAATTTTTAATTTTTCTAGTTAAGAAGAATTTTGATGCCAGAATTTCAACTTTATTTGAATATAATGGAATTTAATTAAAGCCTTAGTTCTTAGTTGGAATAATCTATTTAATGATTTCTAGTAAAGCTGTAATTTATAATTTCTGACTAGATTTTAGCTAAATTTAAGCTCATGTTTTGCTCTAATTAACTCATAATTGATGATTTCAGATGAAATTTGAATTAAATTAAACTTTTATTCATTTCCAAATTATTTTCTAATTCAAGTAAATAAATTTTCTAAATTAAAAAAAATCAAAATTAAAATTAATTAAAAAATAAAAATTTTCAGCAAAATTTTAGCCTAGCTTAGGTTCTTATTGATTTCTAATCAAATTTATATTTCAATTAAAATTTTATTTCAATGTGCATGTTTTTAAGCACAGACAAAATGAATCGGCTGATGCATGAGGATCACTTATAACAAGAAGGTATGAAAAGCGTTACCTGAGAATACGCCATGAAATCTGGAATTCCAAGGGCCACCGAAAACTATTTTAGATAGATGACATTTCTTCTTTCTTAACATATTTTTTTCTATATAGCTAACAAAGAAAAGCACCAGAGACTTTCTAGTTCGAATTTTTATTTTGCAAATATAAGATGAGTCGATTCGGAAAGATCAATTTTCAAATGTATGACAACCACTTTTTAGTTGACGAATTTAATATGCTTTAGCGAGAGCACATACCCATGGGAAAAAAATATCACCTGTCTTTAAATGTCCCTTTTTTATACCTGTTTAATTGTAGGGCTATAAAAGGCAAATCCATGCATATTGGACGTGATCCAAATACATTCCATGCCGTCAGATATCCAAGGATAGGTTTCAATGTCAAGATAATTCTTGTCTTCAAAGGTTATACTGAATTAATACAACGGCTAGCAAGTGTAAAGGAGGCAAATTTTTATTATTTCACTGCCTTTTCATATTTAGTTTTGAATAATGAATCAAACATACAACTAAATCTTCACAAGATTTAAACTCTATATATCAAAAACAACTGGCTTTTAATGTGTGCCAAGAAGAATAGTGTAAATATTGAGTGGATTCAACTACAATAATAGAGTGTAAATATTATTTACAATTAGATTC
>JAPMOQ010056941.1:1307127-1362034 GCA_026543055.1 Argiope trifasciata | reverse complement strand
GATTCAACTACAATAATAGAGTGTAAATATTATTTACAATTAGATTCAACTACAATAATAGAGTGTAAATATTATTTACAATTAGATTCAACTACAATAATAGAGTGTAAATATTATTTACAATTATAGTCAGGACTGTTGGTTGCTATCCTAATCAATAATTCATGTCAAATTAGAGTTCAGAATGGATTTATGTTCCTAATCCTATATATATTTAGAATTTGGAACATAATATCTCACGTCAGTGCCCACTGAACGTGATTCTGATCAGAGTTTTTCCCAGAATCAACTAAGAAATTTCATGTCCAAAATCCAATTCTCAGAGCATGTGGTACAATCCCGGAGTTCCCTTGCAATCACTTACTGCGTCATCAACTATATTTGACTTTTGACCTCCAGTGACCTCGCTGTTGGACATCTGAAAAAAGAAATCTGGAATAGGAATAATGCATTTTTCCATCAGTGAGAGTCCTCAGAATAAATGCTTTACATGTCCTATTATTTCACTGCCGAGTTTATGTCTAAACAAAAGAATTAGTTAGTTAAAAGAAATCCAATTTTTTAAATTAAAAATTAAGAGGAAGAAAGCATTAAAATAAGTAAGTTCTTAAATGGAAATGTGTACCCCTGGGTTAAAAATTATATGAAAAATTTGTAAAAGATTCATTCAAATTTAACCTTTGCACTGTAAAAGTAATTCGATGCATAATTATTCATTAATACAAAGATTTTTTATTGGTCTGATAAAATATACCAAATTATTTAAAATCGAATTTTTTTGAAAAATTAATCTATATATTTTTACCGTTCTGTAAGCTTTTTTAGCAATCAAAATAGATAAATAAAAAGGTCAATATGATGTACCGTCTTAAGTGACGAGTGTGTGGCGCCATCCGAATGCAAAGGTTTAAAAAGAAAAATAATTTTTCCTCTGATTATTTTTCAGCACTGAAAAAGAAATATACCGTGGGAGTTTTTTTTTTTTTTTTTTCTTCTCTACAATGACATTTTTGTAAAATTTGAAAAAGCAATTTATAAGTAAAAAGAGTCTTCCAAACATATATTTCATTAAATCAACTTGTATTTAAACAATGATGCGTAAAATTAAAAAAAAACACTAACATAATCCAAGGATTCTTTTAAGATAAAAACTCATAAACTCATTTTAAAGAACAGATTATAAAAGTCTGTTGCCGAACCTTGCGTCCACATTAAAATTAAAGCAATGTTGCAGAAAAATTAGCACCCGCGTTTTCTAATTTGTTATATTCGATTACTGAGCTGTCGGAGGATTGAAACGATTTTTGCTGCGTTGTAAGGAAATCATATCATCAAAACGCTATTTAATGGAAACTAAATAGGTAACCGAATTCTGCTGATGTCGTTTAAAACAAATTGTGATCCTTTTCAAAAATTTCTATGCTCCCTTTCATTTGAAATGGCAACTTTAATGCTCCTTTTTCACATTTGTATAAAAGCTGGAGCTGAATTTTAAATAACAAATATACTTGTTGAAGAAGAATTTCCCTCCAAAGTATTGTGAGCTTCTTTTGGTGTTCCTAAATTTTTAGAAATTTTATCTCCTTACCAGTTACTGCGTGCTTACTGGTGAAACACACCTTCGTGAGCAATTCATTTTAATATTTCATTTCTGTCCATTTAAAATTTTGAAAACTGAGTCGAAATTCATTTTTGCGCCAAATTGGCATGAAACGAATGGAGAAATCCAGAACCGGATTTCGTGTTTCGGTAAAAAGAGGCTGCTGCATGTATTGTTCGGTCTGGAGAAATCGTGACAGTGATCTCTTTCTTCCCTGACTCAACACGGGGTCACCCAATCGGTTTGAAACAGGCTTTAAGCTGCGTTAATAGCCCAGACCTAGGTGCGAAGCACGTACAAATCTTTTCTTTTGCCGAGACGAGGGCAGAGGGGAAAATGGATCGCATTTCTCTCACTTTTCCAGGGAGGGGGGATGCTTTTAGAAAAGTTTCTGCATATGGCTTACCTACCTATCAACCTGCATTTCTGTGGTTTGGTTGTTAACATTACAAAAGTAACAAACTTGAAATATGTGGAGATGCGAGATTGCAACTTACTATTCATAAAAAAATAAAAAAATTCTCTCACTTTACAGAGGTGACACTCCAGAAAGTAGAAACATTTAACTTGCAATTTTACATTTATGCGGCTTTGTTGTTATAATACAGAAATAACATTTTATAAATTCGGAATGTGTGAAAATGCAAGATTGCAACATACTATCCAAATTAAGAATAGGCACAATTGGGAAAGCATTTCTGATTTCGTCTTACCTACTTATCAACCTGCTTTTCTCTGTCTGTTGTTATTATTAAAGCAGCATTTTTGGTATTTTTCTAATTTGAAATGTATGAAGATGTGATTATTTTCATACATTAAGATATGAAGGATCTTATGAATGATGAAAAAATACTAATTTGATTCATTTTTAATGCGGGAGGGATATTCTATAAACAATTAGAAGTATTTCTATTCAACTTAGATACCATATCTAACTAATGAATTCATCAATCCGATCGATGGAACAATACTTTGCCTCACATCTTCATAATTGAACGCAATTATGCAATTAGGAGCCTACTCCGATACGACTATTTATAATCATTTTCGTGTAATGTTATGGAAAAACTCAAGTCACAACCTTTATTTAAAAAGGAACTACTGCATTGTAATTTATCTGTTGTGCAACTTGGTAAATTACCTCAATTTTTTAAAACATAATTCCCTCTCCTTTTGGTACAATTTAAAATAGTGAATCCGAAATTCATAAAATAGTACATTCGAGGTAATGAGGCTAAATGGGTTCCGTGGCATGGTACTGCTTTTTCGTCCCATTTGACTTTAAAAAGTGGCATAAATGTATATTTTTCATTCAAACATTTTGTCTCCATGACGCTCGCAAAGACTGCAACTGGAGGCATTTTGGAGGCCTTTGCTCTTCCACCTCGACTCCACTGACGCCTTTTCGAGCTGAAAAAATTTTTCAAGAATTTTCAAAATTTTAAAATAAGAAAGAAACTAAAGAATAGTTAATGCTAAATAAAATATTTCATTTAAAACAGCATTTTATTATATTTATACCTGAATGAATTTTTTAATAATCTTAATGATTTTTTCAGTAACTTTTATTTAAAATTATAGAAAAATCTGAAAGAAAGCACTTATGCAAAAGCAAAATGATTGTTTTCATTGCGTCTCCAAAGCTGGCACCAAGGGTTCCTATGCCAGCTTGTCACTTTACATTTAGCCATTGAAATGCTTCCTGGTTCCTTACTTTCTTATTGTTGTCTCTCATCATATTATTTATATAACAACACGGCTAGAATATACGAAGTTTATCTAATAAGTGCACAATGAATTAATAAAGAGTCATTAAAACATTAGTAGGAACAATACCCTAGTTGAAGAAGAATTTAGATCAAACAAGTAAATGCACTTCGATCATTTTTTATCCTTTATTACCTTTGCATTCTATATTGCATAGCTAAGCCTTTTGGAATATTAGATGAGTGTATTTTGATTGGTTTGGGAATGTTAACATTATCGTAATTATTGTAGTCCTGTTATTTCTCTGCTATTTGCTTAGAAATTCCTCAAGAACACATTATGTTAACTAAATTATAAGATGAAAAATGAAAATTTGATAAAAAGTAAATTCTGGATGATTAAAAACAAGAATTGATTTGAAAATACGTGAAAATTTATTCGAATGTCAAAATTGAAGTCAAAATGATAGTTAAAAAAACTGTTAAAATATTCATTAAATTTTAGTCAATCGGTCAAATTAATCCTTTAAAGTTTTTATGCCTAAAGAAGGTGTTTATACATTTTTAGAAAGATTTCGGGATCAGTTAATTAATGTTTAAAAGGAAAGGACTATTTTTTTTAATGTTTAATCAGATAATCTTTCTTCTGAACTTTGAGTTTGTGCCATGATTTCCATCATAGAGCAGCTTTTCGTAAAATTTCTAAAAGTATTTATTGATTTAGATTTCTCTTCTATAACTTTTCAGTGTCCATTAGTCGTGGTAGGCTTGCGCTTAGAAGGAATTCTTTTCATCAAAATAAATGCGCAATAATCCTGAAATGAAACATCGGGAACTTTGCAGAAATATCATTAAAATGTACACTTACGATACCTGTATCAGTCTTCATTTTTTCATGAAATCAAATTCGAATTATGAATTGTAGCTTTATCTTGATCAACTTTCATTCTTTGAAATTCATTGGGATGAAGAAAAGGAATACCTTCTGTAAGTATTGGACGTTAAGTTTTCTCTTGATAGTACTTTAAGTTAATTTTAGTATTGTCCCCTCTCTTTTTATTTTTAATTTCCCATTGTAAAAGAACCTTGCGAAAAAAACCTGTTAAAAACCTTGTTAAAAATTCCTAAATGAAACTTTCTATGTATTAACTGAATCAGATTTGTGCTTTTAATGTGATCATTTAGATAAGCCCATGCTTTATCTGAGGTCACAAAATATTTCCATTTCCAGTTAAATAGTTCCATTCAGGACTATAAATTATTCTGCATTGAGTTATGTACTTTATCAAGCATTTTTTTTGTTGTAGATTTTACATTATTGTTTTATATTACGTTGCTACCGATTCAGTAAAAAGAATGCACTGGTTTAAAGAATGCACTGGTTTTGGAGTCAGCGTAATTTCCCTTGTCACCAGCGATTTCACTCTAGAAATATTTGAAGCAATACTACCTTCTTTGGTATTTGTTTGGAAACTTCTTTTCATGTAAAAGTAATAATTGGCGGTTTTTCCCTTTGTGATTAATAGTGTTGCTTATCTCGCATTTGGAAATTTTAATACCACGCATCTCATAATGTTTTTAATCATGTAATAAGAGTATCTCTCTCTCTCTTGGGAAAACACAAAAACATATCCTTCGACTCACAGTATATTTACATGCGATACTTTAAAATAAGGATAAATTTAAAAAGATTGTAGACAATACTTCTCTTTTCAAATAATAAGCTGTTATCAGCAAATCAGATATCAAAATAAACAAACTTGTTTTCTTTATTTAAATTGTTATAAAAATATGAAAATGCCAGTATTTTTCTGCCCAAAATCAATCTGCAGTGCGCCACTTTCTACTGAATGGAAAATACAAACATGTGATGTTTTATAAATCGATCTTCATAGTTTAAATAGTATATATAGAAGTTGTACTGCGTTTGTTACAGTATTTCCTTTGTAATATTTCTAAACGCTTTTACTTTAACTATGGCAATCCTGTGTATAGGCAACTATCCTCCAAATTCGAAACTGAAGTATTGTATCGATTCACAGTCTCTAAAGTAGATTAGATGATAGTAACTGTCATGACTACACTCATATCTAAGGATAGCACCTGATTAACTTTAAAAAAGTTTATTTTTCATTTACATTTAATTTTTTAAAAATTCTAATAGATATATTCATAATTCAGTCCAGGGATACTCAATGTTGTTTTCTGATTTTCTGCAAGATATATATTGTCTGTTTTTAGATATAAAAACCCTTCGTACTTTCGCGCATGCTCCAGTTGGTTTTTATTCCATCAAAATAGCGAATGAATGAAAAATAAAGAAGTAGGTAATTACTTTTTACTGAGAAATATGTAGAAACATCACCTAACTTTTGATGGTAGAAAAATAGAGGGATTCAGAAACAAAATAACTATCAACAAAATAGACTATTCTAGGAGTATCTTCTTTCTCACTGCATATCAACTCTTTGTGGAGTAAAATCGTTCAAAAGTGATAGGTATTGATTTTTGAAAGAAAAAAAGATACCAACACCGAGTGTAGAAAAGTGTAGATACTAGCAAAAAAAGCGAATAGCAAAGATGAAATTAATAAAGAATAACAAAGTAATTGTGTGATACTATTTTTGATAAATTTTCAATGAAATGCTTTCAAACTAAATTATTCCTTAATTATTTCCTTTTTCTATCATTAGCGAATTTGTAATAAATACACCCCTCCGTAAAGTTATCGTGACTCTTATCTAGATTAATATGATTTTATTCTCTATTTTTTCTACTTCTTACTGTGGTGAAAAACTACAAAAAAATATTAATTCCTTACAAACAATCAGTGCTTTTAAAACAAAAGCAAAATGGATGGCTTTATAAATGTTACACGATATATTGCTCTGCGTTAATTCAATTAAACTTTCTAATTATTATCCCAATTGTTTCGCAAAAACATCAAATAATTATGTCAGCCTATCAATAGAAAATTAAACAATTCTCTTTCGCAATGCATGTAATTGGGGAGTTATTGAACTTCACAGAATTCATGAGACACCGCCACCACTCACTTAAATTTTTCCTCAAATGCGCCACGTAATGAATGAAACATACAATTTTGTTTCTTATTTCGCCAATTCGCAGCCTCCATGCTTGGGCGGAAATGAAAATCTGTCTTTTAAGATTCGCATCACTGCTCTCCTTTGCGAGTGTTTTCAAAAGAGCCGCTAGATCTTCTAGATGAATCTTCGGTGGAGTCCAGTTCTCTGGAGATGGGCTTTGTTTGAGAAAGCAACCAAGGGACGCGACCTAATGGCTCCCCTCCTTCGCCAATCATTCGCTGATGAGTTGCCACCCTTCCACCTCTACCAATCATTCAGTGATGAGACCGCTTCGAATGATTGCTCCGTAGCGCACTGGAGGGAAAGAAAAATCGTTAATGTTCATTGCCTCACTTCTCTAATCTTCTTATCATCAATTCTTGAAGCATTTTAACTTTCCAACTCGTCCATATGTACGAATTAATACAATGTGACCACAGGCAACTGAGGAGAATTAAAAACTCAATTGAATCATTCGAAACGGCGCCAAGGAATGAGTCGATTGTATTGTTCAGGCAACCTTTTTTTAATTTTTTTTTTCCGACTAAGCTATAAATAGTTGTTTTTACATTATATAATAATATTAGTGGGATACAATGAATTTTAGTTTGAAATCTCTTCCGCTTTCCTGTTTATATTTTTTCTGTTCAAGTAATGTTATATAAAGACCACTTAATTGAGCGATTCATTACATCTAAAAAACATAGAAGACGTTTGGAACTTTTTATTATAATTCCTCAAAACTTTTCAGATTTTTTAACGTTGCCAGATTTCTGATTTAAGTATATGTTAATCTTAAGAATATCGCTAAAAAACAAAAAAACAAAAAAACTATTTTTTATTTTTTTGCTAGTTTTGTTTCACTTTCTTGTTTCGTTGCACAAAAAGCCAAAACATCTGATATAATCAACAAAATATTTGATACCGAGAAATTAATGAATATCCACGTTTTCAAGCTGCCTAAAGACAAAAAAAAAAAAAAAAAAAAAAAAAAAACGTTTTTGGAATTTTTCTTTTATCCATTAGACTTATGATTATGATACCTCATAAAGACAAAAATAAGACGAAATTGGCCATACAGTTTTATTATAGAATTTTATGTTTATGCCAGTTGTCGATATTTCGACCTAATCTGTTGATGGATTAGACATTTCTTTGTCAATCAGCAGGTATGTGAATACAATAACTCGAATTTTACTGGTAAAATAAATGAAATTTTTCAAATGGTTGTGGCATAAAACTTGAACATATTAATTCTAATAATTAATAATTCATTTAATTTTAATAATTAATTTAATAATGAAGTTTATATTTTCGATTTATCAGTCAACGGAAAGAGATTGATTCTTATTTATTTACTAAAAAGTTAAAGAAAACTAAGGCCCTGACGTATAATACTACAAATTCAAAGAGCAAATGCTATCACTGGATCAGAACGATATTTTCACGAAGAAACTGAAAAGTGTTTTCTTCCTTTTCTATTGATAAATTGTCAAGATTTTTGTCACTTTTCTCCCCCATTAATGCAGTATTCTCTAATGAACAAATAATAAAACCATCACAAGTAAAGAAGATACCTGTCGATACTGCAACGTTCAGTGGTGGGGGAGTGGGGTTGGCTGTATACAAGAAGTCACGCATTATAACCATGATAGGAAAAATAGGAACTCTACAGATGTTTATGGTGCATCTTTATACATGGAAGTTTTGTGGTGATTTTTTTGTTTGTTTGTTCGTTTTCACCTCACGTTATGCAACAAACTCGGAAATACCAATAGCTTTGGAGTTCAAGTGTACAAATTTATATATTTTCTGCTTTTTGGTTCTCGTGCCAAATATTCTAATCAATAACCATTTTTGACAAACCAAATTCCAACAAATTTACATTGATTAAAAGATCAATTTTTATTTTTGTAAAAGACCTCCTCGATGAGACGAAAACGGACATATTTGATCAACGAAGTACGGAAACACCACATATGTTTAACCGATTATTGACAATCCGATGATTATGGGTATCAAGAAAGCCTTTTTAATTAGTTTTAAGTCTATTAAAATTTAATTAGTTTTAGTTAGTTTTAATCTATTAAATGTAGAAGCACTCAATGTTTGTGCTTTCGCGCCCTTCCAAATGGAATCAACAGCCATTATAGTCTCTCCCTCTAAAGTTCTTTCTTAGAGTAATTATATTTGTCAACAATAAAGAAAAAATAGAATCCAAGGGCAAAAAAATAAAATGTTGGAGTTCGAAATCAACTCAAGCATGCTAAAGTCGCGAAAATGTAACTATATTTAGCGTCAGCAACTTACAAAATATTATAAGTGGTTCACGGGTTTCTAGTAAGTGGATTGCAGATTCTCTGATTGAAGTATTAACACGAAAACATTATTTTTTTTCAATGTTTTTTAAAATTTGTTTAGACTTCATAACAAGTATTAAAACCTCTCATAGCTAAAAGAGATACTTTAAATGTTCTTAAAGAAGACAAATCGTTTTCACCAATAATTCATATATTTTTATTTTCCTCTTTGTCACGCTGAAAAAAGAACTGAATACAAAAAGTTCTCTATTTCATTTGTATTTTTATTTTTGTCAATATAAAATTCACCAGAGGTTTTTATAATTTTTCCTAATTTTCATCCTTTAAATTACATAGTTTGAATAAAGTCTTATCCCTTTTTACCATAAGCGAACAAAAGTGAATTTTTGTAGCATGATCGCCAACATATCAGTTTAAACACTTGATCCAGAATCTATCAATAAAAATTAAAACATTTGCTTGAAGTCTATCTAGGTTTTCCGAATTTTGAAGATTGTTATTTAATCATTAAACTCGTATCATGAAAATAAAACACAGATTATTCTAAAATTCTTTTTGCAGAAATAAAATGAAATTGGAAGAATACTATCAAAATGCTACGAGAGTTATTCGCACGAAATTATTATGATTAAAAAAGGTTTCGAAAGAAATTGTTTTCACTTTTTTTGTCAATACTTGAAATAGTGTTGACATTTAATAATTTTTTAAACAAGGCTTGTAAGAAACGTTGTATAACTTGACCAGCATTTTTAATTTGATTACAATAAATTTAACACACTTTTAAAAAACCTTTGTTGTTGTTGTAAAAATTTCTTTAATAGATTCAGATCAAGTAATAAACTCGATTGTTCATAATTTTTATGATTCCTTATTCTTTCACCAATTAGATTCAAATGTAAAATCTCTTTCACTTTTAAATCGCATCGTCTTTTGATTTCTTTTCTCCACACCTTACATAACTTAACTACATAACCTACATTGTCTAACAACAATTTGATAATATAGAATATATCAGGAGACTCACTGAATTGTAAATTTAGCAATGCTCTCCAATTTTAATTTTCGAACTCCAAAAAATTCCCGTCTAGAAATATTAAAGCACTGCCGCTTCGTTAATGATTTATTTCTGTCTTTGTTATCCATACTGAAGACTCGTCTTTTTTATTATCTGTACTGGCTGGAAAGTTTTACCTCAAAATCATCACAAATTTTTTTTAAAAAAAATTAAATACTAATAAAAATATGACATGAGACATGCTAAATATAATTCCACAGTTATTTAAGTAGAAACACAAAAGTTGCAAGGTATTGTTTAAAACTATTTTCCCCAGAAGGTGATAGAATACTTATGTAATACCTAAAAATGAAAACAAATATAAAAAATAAGAGTAAAACTAAATAAAAATTAAATAATCAAAAGACAGAAAAAAATTTTGAATCACGCTTATGTATGCATATAACACAATTGAAAAATGTGCAGAATAATAATAGAAAAATTAAAATTAAAAAAATAAAAACAAATGAAGAAAAATCCATTGCTTAAAACTTGAAAGAGATTAATGTTACATAAAAAAATGATAAATTAACAATTAAAACAAAAACTTCCCCAGTGAGAACGTTCTAATGGAATTTCATGCAGTGGTATTTTCTGTACCAAGTGTTAGGCATTGGCTTAAAACTTTGATATTCCCGTAACACCACAAAAAAACAAGAAAACAGTGAAAATTAATTTACTAAAACCACAAAATAAAGGAATTTATAAATGATGACGAATGCAACAGGAATTGAAAGAAGTAAAAAAAAAAAAAAAAAAAGATAAAAATAGGAGGGTGGGAAGAAAAATGTAAAACATATGAAAGTAATATTTCAAATTTTTGCTGAAACCGATTAATTCACCAATTTCTGTCATTTATTTATTTATTCTTTTTGAGCACTGAAATCTATGTGACCAAGAAGTTATTCTGGTTCCATTTCGCCATCATAATATGTGAGCACGTAGTCTATATTGAGTGCTGGCCAAGAATCACGTATGTTTATTGAGTATTATATGTGAGCATGAACGTAGTCTATATTGAGGGCTGGAATCATGCATGTTTTTTAGAACTAATATATTCCTGAAAGTACTGTAGAGGAGAAGGGGGGAGCAGTGATTAAAATAAAGCGAAGTTTTGACGATATACATGTTAAAGCATTGGACAATGAATGGTGCATCCAAAAGAAGAAAATTTAGACAAAAAATACGCATTTGATAAAATTAACTAATTTTTTCGTTAAATCTCGTATTCAAACTGGCATTATGGCCAGTTGATATTTGGTTATTTAAGACAGCTCTTAGAGTATATTGTATTCATATACCACATAATAATTTGAGTACAATGTACATAACGATAGTAATATTCATTTCAGAGCATTGAGATACAAAAAACGCAACAAACAGAAAAAATTATGAAAATAAAATATGCACCTAATAAAAAGGATTGATCATTTAGATCTGTGTATCTTGCATAAGTTATATGAAGTTAACATCTGAGTGTTTATGACAGTTAAAGTATATTGTATTCCTATACCTATTTCAATTTGACAGGAATTGATATAAAATAAATAATACATAAAGACTCTGATATCACATCCAATAACAATGCTAATATATGACATGAATATAATGATCATTAATTTTAAGTAATTATTAGAAAAGCTTTTCGTTTAGGAGCAATGTGAAGGCTGCTTGTTGACGGATGGTTAATTCTGAATCGTGGTTGATTTCCTTTTTTATTTTTAAGCATGAACGTATGTGGATATCAATAAACTCAGTTTTCATCACAAGAACTTCTAAATAAAGAATTTTCTCTGTATTTAGGTTTTATTTTGTCTTCTTTTCCCGAATCAAAATGACACTAAAGTAATTCCGCTTACAGGCTTAAAGGTTGCAAACTGTAAAATTACATTCTGATTCATAGGAATTCAAACTAGTTATTACCATTTAGTTGATGAAATTAGGAAGGAAAATATTTACTCTGTTATTACCGTGGTATTTGGCATATTTTTGATGGATTATTTTCAATGTTCCCTGTAGGATAATTAGATTAATCAGTCAAGCTCTTCTTCTTCTGCATGAATAGAGAAAGAAGAAAATAATCATATTAGGAAAGAAAAGGGAAAAGATAGCTATCTATCACAGCTTAAAAGCTAAATTTAAAGCAAAAAAAATTCTTCTGTAATCGTTGCATGTAGTTATTTTAGTTGCAAACCAATTTATCTTTAGTAAAGCATTATGTTTGGTCACCAGTATGTTTTCAGGTAGTGAATTTAAATTGAAATATATAGTAGAAAAGAATAAAATAATATTCCCTCATTAGATATTCTGATTACATTTGTCTATTTTATTTAAACGAGAAATCTTCTTATATACTTTTTTTACGTGAAAGAAAAATATGCAACAGAGAAGAAAAAATTTTCAAGTACTGCTCATAGATTCCTTTAGTCAGCTGAATAGCGATTTCATGTTGACTGAAGTTCTCCCATATGTACTTCATTCATCATAAAACCAACATCAAAATTTTCTGGATTCCTTCATCTTCTTGAAAGTAATTCATGGTCTTATTGCTAAAACCACTTTTTGTGCGTTTTTTTCTCGAAGAGTCGCAATTTTCAATCCCGAGCTCAAGAAAAGACCTAAAGCTGCTTGCAAATCTTCTGTAAAAAAAAGAGGGGTCATTCTTAAATTGTGAATTCCAAAACAGCCTCTATCCTTTCGCACGTTCGACTCAAGAAGTCTCGGCGAGGCATTTTTTCGAGCTTCTTATTAGGATGGAAGCCTGAGCAACAGATCAAGTGGTGATAGTGGTTGTAAGAGTGCAGCTGCCACTCAAGTGGTGTTACTCGGTAATCCAATATGAGCGTCCTCTTTCGTTGCGTAATCCTTTCCGGAAATAAGCTTAGAGGGATTGTAAGGCACGGAGAGGATCAATAGTAAATAAATAAAAACGTTATTTGATAATGACTGGGAGGACTTGATCAGGTAACTCCCGCCCGGACAATGCCCGAAAGAGGAGAGAGAGGCGTTCCCTGAGCCCAATCCGATTAAAATCACAAAAACTCGGGATCTGTTTGCGGTTAAGCTTCTCTCTGCGAGGGCGCTTCACAGGACCCTGTCTATCCGGCCTGCTTAAGATACAATCTATTGTCAGGGCACCTTCCTAAACACTGGAATTAACTGTCAGATCACCGCCTTCCCTTAAGAGGCTTACCTTTTCGGCCCAAGACTCTCTCTGCTTGCCAGAGGGCTGCCGCACACTGCGCCGAGACGACGCTCCTGAATGCCGCTCTGACGACGCGCTCTCCGGTCCCGGATTTTTTCCTGTCCCGTCTCGCTGGGACATCTAACGACACGAAACCCACCGAGGAAGAAACTGAAGAACGAGCGCCTGGCTTAGCAGCTGTCTCCAGCCGTTTTCCCTTATGTCTATCATTTCTGCACAGCGAACCTGAAACCTAACGAAATGCTTTCTCAACATAGCTATTCAATAAGGATAGTGGGACTGTGGTATCCAGCCAAACAGGAAATTCAAGGATAAACTCATATAGATATTTGCCATCAGTTTTATCCAAATCATACCATGTACATGTGCCTCAGTAAATGCTCAAGGATAATGATGTCCCTCCATAAACTACCTCAATAATGATTTTTTAGCTGCTTAAAGAAGATGCAGAAGAACGTTGCATTGCTCACTGCCTTTTTATGTCTAATCTTCTAATATAATGCCATAGAACTCCTTTGAAGATAATTTTCCTGTTTCATCAAGGACTCCAATAGATATCTCAATTTTATTGGAGCAAACGTATTTTTGAATTTGATACCTCATGAATATTATTGCAAAATTCAGAAATGTAAAATGCTTGCAAGTGCATTGGAGTGCCGTGAAATTACCATGATACTAAACTCTAAACTCTATTCTGAAGAGCAAGCTACTTCTAGACACGAAATAAGCTTACTAGGAATAATTACCTTGAAATCACCTATGCAAATAGTTCGACTCATTAACAGAAAAACATAGAGGTGTTATTCGGCGTTACATTTTGATATTTCTTCAATGTGCCTTACATTTTATCTTGATGTGCTTTATTCGGCTTTTAAAGAAACCAATAATTTTATTTAAAATATCTTTTCCATCTTCTGTAATGCAGAAAGGAAACTATATATGGTTCATTGGATACCTCAGATAGTATCCAAATATGTTGCTTTAGGTTGTGTTCAAACATTCCATTGGCAATACATCAAGTTCCAGCTGATAGCCCAAAAGCTTTCTTGTTCTGCAGTTTTTATTATGGTTCATGAAATATTTTTTATCCAGCTACTAAATTGCAATGCAATATTTAAAACATTTTCCTTTCATTCGTGATAAAGCTAAAATTTGTCCCCCAAAAAATCTTCATCCTCTTCGTTAGTGCTTTGAAATCAGTTTTCAAAATTGTTAAACAGGAACAGACTCAGATATTTGCATTTATATAAATGGATATTTAATGCAGAAACAAGAAATCTCCACTACAAGAAATTGCAATACTGTTACAAGATAACTCCGTTACGATACAATTACAAGAAAGCTCAAATTCAGTGCTTAAATGCTTTCTTCAGTCTTATGTGATTTGTCGAACGTCTTCTGTCGTTTACAGAATTCGAACATATCGTGGAATTATCTAATGCTTTAAATTGGGTATTAAGCAGAATCCTGTAATTTCTGCGTTAAACATGTGCCTGTGTGATTCAAAAGAAGAAAAAGTTAACAACATGCAAACAGTGTCAATTGACAACATTTCTATTAAAGATTGAAAAGCCTTGTTTGATACGTTTTGAACACCTGTTCATGAAATTATTTTTAGTGAAATTTAAGATTTGTAAATTACAATTCATTTCTAGTCACTTTGATACAAAAAATTATCAAAAAAATTCTAATTTTGCTAAGTATTATAAATTTGCAGGCAGTTTAGAAAGACGTTTTGACAATTATCTCAGCAGTTTTGGGAGCTGAAACGGCCTCCAAGAGACATCTTTGCTAAAAAATCACATTTGCTTCTTTTGTTCTTTATTCCTTTTTAAGTCTCTTAGTCATATTAAGTTATCTCTATGATGTGATTAAGTAGTTTAAGATAATATAAATGTATAAATTTCTACAGTTCTACTAAGAAATATTGAGCAACTCTTGGTATTTTAACTCAAACATTTTTCGAATAAGAACTTGAAACATTGTGAATTTAGATTGTATAATAGCGGATTATTTTAGAAGTTTTATAGCGTTTTCCGAAGCTCAAAGTAGTCAATACGTCATTGATATTCTTTTATATTTACTGTTGTTATGTATAAATAATTTTAAATACGTATATAAATGATAATTAATCAGAATTTGGTTGAAAACAATAAAATCAAGCGCGAAATATTATATAATACTGCATATTTATTATTCTAATTATATAAGATATTTACTTATATTTACGTGAAATGACTTTCAAGTTTTTTTTTTATCATACTGTATTGCACAAACGTTTGATAATGAGACAAACTGTATTCTCTAAATAGGCATGTTTCAAAAGTTTTCTTATTGTTTCTAATAGATTTAGAGAAAAAAATTGTTTCCGATTTCTGAGCTAATGATAAAATATGATTATTCATGAAATAAAAAAAAACTGAAATACATTAATCTGCTTACAATAATGTAATTACTGAATTACATTAATTTCCTTCCATCAGTGTAATTCCATACCAAATAAAAGCAATTTGTTGAGATGAATGATGAAAAATATGAAAGAAGTTTTAAAATATAGAGCCACACACATTATAATCTGTATCATATCATAATTACTATGCCCAGTTATTAATGTATATGTTGTTTCTTATGTAAATTAAATTCAGGTGTATCTCATGTGAATTCGTAATCAGTGCTTAAGTGTTCATAAAACTAAAGGAATTCAGTTTTTTAAATGCATATTATTTTACAGTTATGAAATGTTTTCTATTTTAAATGCCTTAAAATGGCATTTACAGCTTTTTTCTTATAAGTGCTTTTTATTTAAAAAATAGATGGAATAAATACGTATTATTGCAAGGTTTCTTTAAAATTTTATGCTATTAAAATCAGTTTTTATCCTATTTTATGATCATGCTGAAGGTTTGTTCTCTATTGCTTCAGATGCAGGAATTTTCTTTACTCACCTTAAAGGGATGTGTCATTCAGGTTCTGAAAAAAGTAGTGGGAAAATATTTTTTTATATTTTATCTTAGTTTTTTTAAAGCATCTTAAAGATAATAAGTTTTAAAAAATTAGATTAACCATCTTAAAATTCTCTCAACATACCGTATTGAAAAAATTCTTCATTTCCTGTAAACAAACTATTTTATTTACTCCGAAATTCGCAGAATGTACTGTAGCAAGTATTCATCGCTATTCAACAAACTCTAAAATAAATCTGATAACTAATAAATGAATTTTGACGATAAATAAAAAATTTTATTTGACTACTTTTTGATTATAAGATTTTTATCCGGCTCTAAATGCTCTTATGTTTGGTTTTCATACAGTTTTTATATGTCTCGCTCTATATACGCTGTTAAAAAATAATGATTAAGTATAATTACACAATGTTTGATATTATGGCAAAGCTGATACAATTCAATGTTTGACATTGAATTTCAAATATTACTATATTTCAGTATTTTAATGAATTCTTCGGAAGAGAATTTGAAAGCATAATGCAATGATGGAATTGAATGCATTCAGAGAAAACAGTTGGAAAATAAGGAAATAAACAATTTGATATTTTTATATAAAAATGATTATATATAATTCGTTTTACTCTAAATAAGTCATTCAATATCCATGTCAGGAAATAGTATATGTCCTGCCATCATTTATTTTTATTTATTTAATTATTCTTTACTTGAACTCACAGAATAGTTTTAATGTTTATATTTACCCTTATTTCAAACATAGTTTTTTAGATTTCTAAATTTTTTTTCTGTATAAAAGAATATATATAAAATATTGTATATATGCATATTTTTTCTATACAAAAGATTTTCTATAATATTTATTGCCTCAAATTAGTCGAAAATATATAAAAAATATTATTTAAAAAACTTGACTATTGAATTTGTTATGTCTTTATGATTGCTATAATAATGTATTCCTAAAAATAAGATGAATAATCAATTTATAGTCTAAAGTAAATTCATTGGTGCAGGTTGGACGATATTAGCTTTGAGGTTGCTTTGAAAGATGATTTTAGATTAATTTAGGATCGTTATAGTTAAAAATAAAATTATTTATTTAATCTTTCGAATGAGTGCATTGGCACAATTTTCTTTATCTATTAAAGTGCGAATTTTTCTTCTTCTTGTTAAATTTTTCAGATGATTATTCACAAACTATTAAACTTTCTGCGTATTACCACAGTACATTCAATAGTTTATTTATATAATATCAGGCGATTTCTAAAATCGTGCATTTTTGTACTTGAGAATAATTACATTAACAAAATATATTTGAATAAATAAATTTCTTTTATAAAGTATTTTTATAACAGTAGAGTAAAAAAGGATTGAACTTTTAATTAATATTATTATTCTATTAACTATTCTCCAAAATTAAGTTCTGGATTATTTTTAAAAAAATTTCAAGAATGTCTCAAATAATCAGGTATCGACTACTCATTTTTCACATACTCTAAGAACTAATATTAAAAAAAAAAAAAAGAATAAAAATTTAGTGTAATTTTTAGTGTATCATTTAAACATAAATATTGCAGTAGTTTCAAATCCAAAATTTCATTTAAAATAACAGTAGTCACCTTTCACTCTTAATGGATTAATTTCTTTTTAATTCCAGTCACACTTCTCTGGAATTCAAGTAGAAAATATAAAAGAGACAACTAGGTAGTATTTCAAAAACGCTATTTAAATTTTTGTTAGGCACATAATAATTACTTTATTTATTTGAAAGCAATCTAAAACATTTAAAATTTACATTTATTGTAGATTTAAGAAATACATTTTCTCAGTATCTTCAATGACAAAGATGACATCTCTGAGAAAGACAGCTATAAACAACGTAATACCTATTTTTACTCGTTGTAAAACTGTAAAAAGAGTTCCATTGTATTGATATTATTGAAGTAATATTTTGTTAAGCTAAATCTGTCCATCATTATCTATTTATAAATTAGCATTCGATTCAGAGTTGTTAATTATTAGTAAAGATATCCCTCATACTTTTCTCCGCTTTGTCAACTCGATCGTGTTTATAAAGTCACGTTCGGTAGTCCTATTCAGAGCTCATGACTCTAGAATAGAGGCGAAAGGGACTGAATGAGCAACGGAAACGCAGCAACTTCCTTTTGGAAAAAAGAGCCGGATGTAGAAAGAACTCGGAATTTCACTGAAGCTTCTGGTCTCATCAGACCTCACAGGAATAGTTTCCCCATTTTTTACCAAGAGATTTACAAAAAGAGAGATATTAAATACACAGAGGCTTAGTCAATGATGTAAATACCGATTTTTTTTTTCTTAATTAGCCCAAAGTGTTATATAAGCACTGTATTGCCCAACTGTAACGAAAGAGTGTACTGTTTTATGCTTCATAGCAGATTTGACATGCTACAAAAACTTTAAAATCAAACGACAAAGAAAGTACCAGGTGTAGAAAGAACTGAAAACTTTATTGAAGAATCTTGCCTCAACGTGCATTTCACAAAAATATTTTCTCCAAGGTTTTTTTTTTTTTTTTTTTAAAGTCTCAAGAAGACACACAGAGGTCTAATGATTCGCGAATGCTTCCCACCCTCTCCCCCCTTTTTTTTTAATTCAGTGGCACATTATTCATTAAGTATCAGATACAAATGTATTATGCTATATAATATCACAGTTATCTTTTCTTTTACGAGTGATATTAGGTTTTGGTATAATGACATTTATAAAACTGTGTTAAAAGCCTCCTATGCAAAATAGTCATGTCTGGCGATAAATAATTTGAAATTTTACGATATTACAAGGTTACGTGTTAGGAAAATTTTAAGATAATAGATTACATAAAATAGGCGAGTTAAAAAAATAATATAATGCAACTAATTTAGAAGCAAGAGATGAAAATATATTGAAACTAATATTAATTTAATGTAATCAATCTTAAATTCACTTCACATATTTCAACGACTTTCCTCATATAAAATCTAATATCCCTGATATTTTGGGATTAGAATTGTGGGGAACAGATGGATTTGCCTAATGAAGTGTTATATCCGAATATTGTTAAGTTTCTCTTCTATTTAATGAAGGAGCATCCTGATGCTGTTCTCTTCTATTCTTTCAACCTAGCGATAATGACAAACCATTTTATCTTGTGTAATGTCATTACAATAACTCTTATTTCATGAACATTCAATCAATTCATTATGATTAATCATCCCCACCTAACTGATAACAAAAAATCTCTCTAACCATAAATAAATGGAAATAATTATTATATACTAAGCATAATAGATTTGAAAAACTGTTATAATTAAGTTAATTGAATATATAAAACCATTACTCAGTATTATATCTTATTATAAGAAAAGGAGACAAATTATGATTGTATTAAAAAGTATTTAAAAAATCTGTCAAATCTATACAAAATTTATGGAACAATAAATCATAATATGATGCAGTCCAAATGTGTAATCATATTATAGCATATATTATTATTAATATCTACAATTCAGTGCTTATTTGCTCCTTATTTATAAAATTATTCTTTTTCTTTGATTCACTCTATAAGCTTATTTTTCTGTTATTATTTTTAGTCACCACTAAAGCATTCACTTGTTTCTCCTCCCCCAAAAGATCAATAAAACAAAAAATCATGTAAACACTCATTGCGTTTAAAATACTCTAAAACACACTTTCGTTCTTGTGCTTTCTTTATAAATGACCTATGAAGCAGTTGTCACTGTTTCCAGAATTAGTCATTCTTAATTTTACTAATAAATCTTTTTTTTTTTTTTTTTGCATAAATACTTCTGGATCAGCTTTAAATTTAACTTACTAATCATGGTTATTAAATAATTTTCCTCTACAGTATATTGGTTTTAGGCAAGGTTTTTGTATCAGAATATCTTAATTAATGTATGTAAGAGTAATGTATCAGAGCATTCATATCAGATTGTTTATACTTGGCAATCCTAATGGGAGCCCATAAGAAGCTTTATGTGGCAAAAGCTTAAAAAGTCAATAGCAAAAAATTCTGCAAATTTATAATTTAAGCTTATTTTATGCTTAGAATATAAATTTTTTTCCAAAAAAATATATATATATATATCCCCTTTTTGACCGAATAAGCGAATGGAAAAAAATCCCAAAAAATAAAAATTATATGTAAATAATTGTATTCCTGAAACTGCTATACAATGGATTTTGTGTATTAATATTGTGTTAATAATATGAAATAAAAAGTGCTCAAGCTACTTATTTTTCCAAAATTTGTTAATTCTAAAATACAAGAGAAATTTTTGTTCAAGAACCATTGTAACAAAATACATAGTCATTATGCACAACTGAGATTTGACATATATTATTACTTCCCTGTTACTACTATTATGCCAAAAAAGCGAGAAGTTTAAATTAATACTAATCAGTGATTCTATCAATAATAATGCTTCTGTTAACTTCCGTTTTTTTTTTTATCCTATTTATTCCAGTAGAAATTCACACTCACATACATCGAGTCCGCATTTCAATTTGATTACGTGTTTCTTTTCAGAATAGGATGAAAAACGCTAATTCAATTTTAAGCAGTAGAACTTTTTGATTTTTTTTTTCTTCTTTTTTCTTACTGGCATTTATAATGGCTGAATTTTACGACATTACAACAATAATAATAATAAAAATGCACAATGAATATTTATATTTAAATAATATTAGCAATATAGTTGTATTTTCATTTCTCTGTCACTCTTATGCGAGAGTAATAATTCCAGTTCCATCAATCAATTGTGATGTCCCAAAAATCACATTATACCTCCGATTTTGCTTGATTATCGATTAAAAACTTCTTATCAGCCAAGAATTATTCTAAGATATATTTTTTTAATCAAAGTTTTGGTTTTTGTTTAGAATAATTATTATTATTCACTATAAGAAGCTTTCAGAAACCACTTTGATATTCTGAACTCAGAATAATTAATAACATTACGATAAATGAAACCAAAAAGTCAACAATATTAAATAAATTTTATATTTTATATTCAAATATCGAAAACCAATAACCAATTCTCTGATACAACAGAAATATCTGATGGTTAAAGCGTAATCATCCGACATTCTATAGTTTATATTTTCTCCAAAACATCATACCATTCTTATATATATGTTTATTTTAATCCCACCCCTTTTGAGAATGGCTTCTTACCCTACAGGTACACTACTGACTCTCTAAACGAACATTTCTTGCTTTTAGGAAAAGTCACTTTTTTTTTTTTTTGCAACAATCGGGCCACACTTTTCTAGAAAAGCCATTCTTGCTTGCCCCAGTGTGCCTAAGGCGATCCGTGTCTAGAAAGGCCTTTCGCGATAAATTATGTGATAAGTGAGAGAGGCGTCTGCACTTCTTAGATAATAATTACCTCTCAATTTCCGGTTCGGTGAAAAGCTCCGGGTTGCGCCGAAGCAAAGCCACAACAAAGGCACAGCGATGAGGCCACGCTTTGCTAATATTGCTTCTGGATCGATTTGTTGGGGTACCGCCTTGGCCCTGATGGGCCAATCGGAAAAAACGGGAGGCGGTGCCAAAGGAAACGGAGCCCACCCATTTTGAGGTGACGTCACCAAGGCTTCTGCTGACCCTGCATCTATCCAGTACGGTTTCACCAACGTAACCTTTCAAATGCAAAGAGGTCCACCAGTCTTCCTAGACTGATAAACACTTGCATGCTGTTGTTGGTGCCAGCAGCATGAAAACAAAACTAGTCTCAGCCTTTGGACATGAAACTATCAAGGATGAAACTATCCCTTACGGAGGGGGTTCAATCCGCTGGTATGCGTCTCGTTTGTATAGAAGCGGTTGCTACTAAATCCTTCTCTTGTCACCCAGGGGAATAGGAGCCTTCGCGCCAGGGAGGGTTCTGTAGATCTAAAATTCCATCCATTTAAATATATCAGTAAGGGATTTTGCGACGAGCCTGGGGTTTCTCATTTACATGCATCAAACACCCATGGGTATGGGCAGACAGGAGACAGGAATGCGAAAATGATTACATCCACAAAGGCAATGATATAAGAGGGGGGGGGGGAAGAGTTGGCTTGGACTTTGGGATGTATATAGAGAGAGATGCTGTATCTTTATGTGAATTTAAAGGCTAAAAATTCGAACTTCTTTATAAAAATGAAAGAAACATATCGTCTGATTTATTATTGCATAATTATTCAACCTCTTCTAAAACGGTCAATAAGATCATACTGCTGTGATTCATTTATTGGTATCACTTCAAGGTACACCATTTTATAGCATTTTCTTCAATAACAACAAAAAATATATAAAAAAGTGGTTAAACATATATATTGGCATTTCATGACACACTGTATTTGAAGCCTGTTCTTCAAAAATAAATATATAAATAAAAAGCAGAACGCTTCAAACATTTGTTTGTTTGTTTATTCAATTTTAGTTGTTCTTTGAATTGTTTCTTTCAAATCAAATATTTGTATATAAGTATAAAAAATATTTCTATTTCTAATTTTTTTTTTATTTCTATATTTCTGATGAAATGAATTAAATTCACAATACTGGGGAATTTTTTTTAAAGAAAAATAAATGAAAATATAAAAATTATCATCATCATGAACGAAAAATTAATTTAAATTCAAAATAAATAAATTGAATCTTATATTTTCCTTTAAAATATTCGATATTTAGTCACTTCGGTCAGCCTTGTTATTGAATTATTTTCTCTTCAGCTAATGTCAATTGCAAGCGTTTGTAAAATTTCATTCATTTTTTTTTCAAAAGAAAACTTGCATTCCTTCATGGAAAAAGCACATATTAAAGAAAGGGGAGGGAACTTTTCCGAAAATTTAAACAAATTTTCATTCAAATTCAGTCTTTTTTTAACTTAATAATAAAATTTATTGTTTTTTCGAAACTGGGTGAATAAAAAAAATTTGAAAGGAAACAAGATAAAATTTGATTGTACGAACAGTTTTTACTTTTTTCATGTTTGCTGAATAGTTTTTAAAAATTCTAAATTATTATCATTGTGCTGGTGTTCCTTCTGATAATGTCGCATGTCTAACTGGCAGTTTAATGTTTAGGAGCTGTAAGATTTTGCATGCAACATTACGGAAAATCGACAGATTTACCAACCTTCAGAGCAGAGTTCTTAATCTGGATATCGTGAAACCATGTGGGGCCATCGATGATAACAAAAATATCATGTAACAAATACAGCGCCTTCTTGTAAATTTTTCAATATTAAAAAAAATTAGTTTATATTTCATTGAAATTCGGCAAATAACTATTTTTAATTTTTATTTCTATTTATCATTAAGTATTTCTTAATTTTCCTATTTTCCAGCTTATGGAAAGGCAATAGTATTTTTCAAAAAAAAAAAAAAAAAAAAAGGTATAGGAAGTTTTAAGCTCTAAAAATGCATTTCGGGAAGAAAAGTAATAAACCTTGTGTATTTGGTAGTATTATGAAGAACTTTGAGATCTGTAATAGAGTAAAATTTGTTTAATTTATGTAATATTAAGTATTCATTCGAATGGCATTAAAAATTTATACACAATAACAATCGATCTTAAATTTTTTAATGACTTCACCTTTCTACTATTAATGATAGTTATAATATTTAATAATATTTTTATTAAAATCAGAAAAAGTATTCCTCAAGAAATTACTAACTTGGTTTGTGGATAGTTTGAATAAATGAATTAATTGTAATGAAAAAAATTTAAAATTTATGGTTTGTAAATAAATATTTATAATTCATGACACGGTTCTAATTGTTATATGTTGATATAAATAGTGTTTTAAGAATTTATATTTATCGAAAATCATCTTAAAAAATGGTTGTCAGCATAAAGATGTAAAAAAAAATGCATATTCAGGTGTACTCACATGCAATTTACCATTAGAAAATGAACAAGTTACAGTCTTCTGCTAAAAGTGTACGAGGAGCTTTCTTTCACATGAAGCGCATAATATCATTACAACAGTTGTTAAAATATAAAACTGGACGCCAATCATAGTCTTACTAAGTTTTACGAATCATCATTGAAACAAATAAAACCATTATTATCTGATTCATTACAGAAACAATTGAAACCAAAATTTTGAGAGTCGTTAATGAAAATGAAACTTTTATTATGGAAGTTGTTACTGAAATGACACCATTATTATGAAATCCCATATGAAAACAAATGAAATTATTATTTTGTGAAACATCATTGAAACGAATTAATGATTTTCTGAGTCAGTACTTGAATAAAATAATTTTTTAATTAAAAAGTTAATAGACAACTTCGTTTCTATTTTTTACTTTACTTCAAACTCGTTTATTTATATCCAAAAAGTCCCTATGTATCTCGCTCGTGAGTAATGTTTTTCAAGAATTTGTTCTAGAGGACTTACAAAATATAATAGTTGGAGATATACGGTAACAGTTAATATGATCGGCATCGATTATATGCATATTAACAAACATCTGAGTTAATTCGATTAAACAACCACAATCTATAAAAAAAACCACTTACTTACAACGAGTCAATCCGATAGATACTGAATGCTGAATAGATACTATTGGAAAATAGATTAGAGCTTCACGCGCATTAAGCATCCCCTTCGATGTTGGGTGGATTCGGGGACCAGCGTTGATCCCTCCAAGTAGTGGAAAAAACCTGAATTATTTATACAACGTTGCAAAGACCCAAGTGACAAGTGAACTCTTTTACCGTCCTTCCCTCTTAGGGAATTATACTTTCAATGCCATGTGTGCTAATGAATCACTGATGGTGATTTAACGAAAACAATTAGGATGGAGGAGCTGTTTGGTGAAAATTTCATTTCCAAATATACAGCTGATAAAAGTGAATCCTTAGTTAAACAATGAAATCATTATTTTTTGAATCATTATTGCAGCAAATTAAATTATTATTTTATAAATTAAAATATTTTTTGTGAACCATTATTGCAACAAATTAAATTATTTTGTGAATCATTATTGCAACAATTTAAATCCTTATTTTGTGTTATTTATATACGAGCCGACAAAAATGATGATTTTAATACGTTTCTTTAAAATGTTTTTGTCTTTGAAAAGGCTCTACTCATTGGGGAAATTTCCCTTTATAGGAAAGGTCATTTACATCTTGAATTTATGAACTAATGAAAAGATAGAGGCTAGTTTTGAGCCACATTTTTAATAAACTATTTTATTTATTTGCATCACTTCCAGGTGAATTCTTTAGATATCTTCACTAACTTTGGGCGAAAAATTTCCAATCTTTGGTATATTTCTTAGAATGAATGAGAATGAGCCTAATTTTGAAATTGATTCGAATAACTTAGTAATTTAATACAAAAACTATTGGCTTTTACAGAAATCTGATTTCTATTTTTGTGGACAATTTATTAGAGTGTTTTTATCCTGTTCTTATTTGGACCTTAAAATCTGGAGTTCCGATAATTACTTTTATAATTCGATTTTAAGAATGTGATGTGCAATTTGTTTAAAGCTTGAAAAGGAGCTGTTTCAATATAAATCTTTCAAACTAAGTGATTTGTTGTTCTGAATCGGATGACCTAGATTTAGTGTAGTTACTTTAGCTGTCGTTTCTGAAGCATGACTTGGGATATTTAGGAACGGACCTCATTAATTTTGAATCGTGGTCAGATAACAAGGATCATAGATGAGCCGGCATCTCGTTTTTAAACGCAGTTATGCTTATGACTGACTTTACGTTAATCGGCTTCATTTATCCTTTTCTCTAAAATTTACAGATTGTATGAGGGAAATGACGTCTAATAAAGCTATCTGAATGGAACAAATTTCAAACTAACTAAAAGACATTTCATGTTCTATAAACCTACTTTTTAATCAATTTCCAAATTTGTTTTTATAATCTCCTGTCATGTCATAGAGATGTAAGGTAGGAATGATATTATCTAATCTTTTAGTGAAAATCTCGATATTTATTTCTTATATTCTGTTTATTGAACGAAATCAAAGCATAGAGCTAAAATTAACGATTTATATAAGTAAAAACTTTTGCTTGTGTGATCTAGTGGTCACATTAACTAGAATAATTTGATTTGCATTTGGATAATGGAAATATTTGTTGTAGAGGGGTCGTGATTGAACTAAGCTATTCAAATCAAAAAGGGATAAAACGATAGGGAGGGTGAAATTTTCGTTTCCTGAAAGCCCCTTATTTGTGAATATAGAATGATAATTCAATCTGAGGCGAATTACCGTCTTAAAAACAGCTTTCGTTAGGAACTTTTTTTCGATTTTTACATTGTGTAGAAGTCAGGAGGTGAAAAATGATTTATTTCAATCTAAGCTTGTGAAGCAAAGTTTAAGCAAATCTAAGTTTGTGATATCTTGTTGGAAAGTTCTCATCAGTTGCTTTTTCTTCCATTCTTCCAATTCCAACTTGTAAGAAAGGAAATTTTTCTTTACATTTCCAGGTAAAATGAGTCTGCTTTTACAATCAAGAATTTTTTAATTTGCTGTTATTGCCAACTGGAAGAGTTGATTTCTGTTTTCAGAAAATCACGAATCTGTATCTTGATTTCATTAATGGTCAGTGAATTGTCTGCGTACGGCGCTTATTAATTCTGATCCTAGATCAAATATCTTTTCATTGGTGTTGTATGTAAGTCTGCGATTTTTTTTTACTCAAAACTGGTTTAAAATTAAAAGAGAGAAACAAGGTTTACCCCTTATCATTATATATATATATAATACTGATTTTCGAAATCAATGAATTACTTCACCAAAAGAAAGGTATGAAAATGTTTCGAATAAAAAATTAATTTTCTGTTATTTACCTTTCGAAATATTAAAGAAGTGTTAAAAAAGGATTTCCATATAATTATTTCAATTATTGTGATAGAATTATTTATAAAATAATCTTTAGAATCAAAGTTTTAAAAGGAGGTGTAAGCTCCCTAAATCGCTTATTTTAATTAAAAAACTAAAAAAATATTTTTGATTTTTTTTTGTACTTAAAATTGTATAACTTTTAAATACAATTTAATTTTGTATTTCAAATTGATTGATGACTGTGACTGTGCAAATTATTCATTTAAAAATCTCTATCAAATATGCGTAATTCCATCAATTGACTATTTATCTAGTGACATTATGTCATGACTATTAATTAATTATTAAATATAATTATTTGCTTCATAACGATAAAAAAATAATCAAACATATGAAATTTGAAATGGTTTGGTTCTACTTTTATTATAACTATCATATAAATTACAAAAACTAAATTTGTATTATAGATAAATTTGTAAAAATGATATATTATTGATTTTCTTAAACTATATTCGAAATTGTATTTTTCATCCTTTAATATATTCAACGCTATGGTCGGTTTTTGTATGTCAGGAATCTTTACTTTTCGTGTGACTTTTATATATCAATTTAGTAAGGATTTACCAAATCAACAGATGTCTTTATTTTTCCTTTTTAGTATATGAACAGTCTGGGATGAACACAGCTACTGTTTGACTTTTCTATAATCTGAATTTAATTCGTATATCACAGATAAATAAACTTTTTACGAGATACTTTGAATTCTGTTATATTCTCGAAAAAAGATTTCCATAATATCAGGAACACTGTATTTCCAAAACATTCGGTGTTTATAAACAGGCTAATAGCTGAATGAACATAGTGAAGTATAAAGGAAACTTCCAATTATACCTGATAAAGTACTACTTTTATCCAATATTTTATAATTCATAGAATTTGTGTCTTCTAAAAGCTTAGGAAAATAAGAATCCTAATCAATCTGCTTGCGGTTCTTTCTCAACTCCTAGACCGCTACCTAGTTGGAAATCCGCTACTACTTATCAGTGAATTTGGAAGTCAATGAATATTCTTGCATTTCAAATGGGTTACGATTGAAGAGAATTTAAAGAAGCCATAATATAACAGGAACTAATAAACCTAACATAAAAACAGATTAAAACATTCTAATTCGTAACAGTATGATTTCTTTAATTGTAAGCAATAGTTAAGGAAGGTTGCTTATAGACGTTGTTGCTTAGAAGGTTGCTTATAGGCTTCTCTCTACGCCTGCAGAAAGCACACGATTTTAGTTAAGAAGCTTAGGAACAGGTACTTTATCTCAAGTCAGAGACCATTATATTCAAATGGTTCATGGTTGTTTTTCTTTTTCTTTTTTTCTTTCTTTGAAATTATTATGAATATCGCGGAATATTTTCAATGGCCAAATTGCAAATGCAAATAAAGAAAGCACCTTAACGAATATGCCATAACAAGCCAATTTGGAATATCACAACTTAACTGGTTCAAATTCAGCAAGGAATGGAGTTTGTAAAAAAATTGCGATCATTGATTATGGATGTTTACTAAATTCTGTGAACGGTAGAAGGAAGAGACCGTTTTTAAGAGGGAACCTTATGGGCGGGTTCTTTATCTCTGGCAGGAAGGGACTGCAAAAACACGGAAAGAGTCATTGTAACTACACAGATTCCCCTTTCCCCTGTTGCCCAATGCAATGTTTCGCTTTGGCGTTGTTTCTAACAAGGAGTGTCCGCCCCGATATAGTCCCCTGCCCCTAATCCGCTCCAGGGGGAACTGGAACAAGGATTAAATATCCAGAGATTTTCGAGAACGTTGCTTTCAATTAGATCCTTTGGCTGCACAGGGGAGATAATGGGACGGCGGAGAACTGTCCTTATTTTCAGGCCAGGACAAATCATTTTTTTATGCAGTCGTACACGGGATAGGAAGCTTTGTTAACCTTAGGGAGATCTCGCTCCACCCCTTGCGCAGAGGGGGAAAAACGAAATCTGCAAAAGTGAACCTTGCTCTTTTAACTTTTCAATGAAAGCAGCGGATATTTTCTTTCCCCCACAACCTCAATGAATACTCGTTTTAGTTACGATATGCGTAATGTGAACGCTAAATACTCTTCCCTCCCCTCATAGTAGGGAGATACGTTCCTGGCACAACGAAATTTGAGACCGTTAAGGATAGATAGATCACTCAGAGATTTTTTAAAGTTTTTTTTATGTGTTTGTACAGTATCATTAACATTTTAATGTAATTTAATGTGTGTGGAAAAGGGGTTTGAAGTTGTTTGCTTAAAAATTTGATGTGTATATCTCAATAAATATAGAGAGGATTTTTTGAATGTGGTTAAACCTTATGTCTAGTGCAGTATTGTCAGAACTGGATCTTGCACCACTAAAAAAGGCCAAAGTTATTATATAAACAGAACAAATATGGATAAATGAATATTTAGATAACTGCATGGTTGCTAAAAAGGATTATATGCATATAAGATACGAAATTTATTTATATCTTATTAAAACTAGCATTCACAGAACAATGCTGTTTACATTTTGCAAACTTACATGCCATATAATATTTGAACAAATCAATGAAAATCGGTTGTTCAGCTGTCTTGACACTTTAAATCGGAAATAGTTTTTTTTTTTTTTTTTTGTCAATCTCTCTCGCTCTCTGTGTTCCTCTTTTTGGAATGAATTGGATAATTCAAGTTCTTCATAATATTTGACATCATAAGTTCAAGTTATTGATAGTTAATGCAATTCCAGAGTATCAGCTCTTTTGTGGTATCTAAATAGTGATAAAAACAATAAATATTATTCTTAATATGAACAATTTAGTAAATAAAAATGGATAGTATTCTGATCAGTAACTTAAACTAGAAATCCATCTCTCTATTCCTGATTTTCGAATAAACATTAAAAATTTTCAGTGTTTGCTTAATACGCTTAAAATTAACTGATAATCAATCAATAGTAGATCTTAGGAAATAATTAAGATATTTACATATTAATTCTATGACTGGAAATTCTTCAATTGATTGTAGAATTGATTATAGAACATTTGTGGCCCATAATTCAAGAAATGTATTTGGTTTTCAGAAAAAAATTGCGCGCATCAATATGTTTACAGTATAATTCCATAAATCAGAATTGATTGTAGATCTGATCCGGATAAGCAGATTTCCACTAACTAGATAATACGGGAAAAGCTAACTTCGTACATAAAGTACGAAAATAAATACAAAAATAAAAATAAATAAATAATAAAAAGCACGAAAAAAAACTTACTAAATACCACGTGCTATTTAAATGCCACAGCTTTAATGCTTCAATCAAAATCGTTGTTTTGTTGCTTTTGCTCGTTTTCATTGTGATAAACATGTTTGCCATTTTTTTTTTCTTTCTCTTTTTCTCCCAAAGAGATCCATATAATAAGTTTTACGGTCTATGCAAGATCATAAAATAATTAAAGATGAATTTATAATGAACAAAATGAGTTTTTCTTAATGCAACGTGCATAGAATAATTAAGTAAATGAATGAAAAGAAATTATCCTTTTTCTTTTTATGCTGTTTTTTTTAACAAATTTAAATAAATATGTTGAATTCGGTGGATTTTCTAATTGAAAATTTTTGAACATCAGATAATTTAAGCCGGCAAAGTGATATATAACGCATACTGCAAATGAAGTGTAACGGATTTTTAGAGGTGGCGGGATTTTTCAAACAATTTTTTATCCATATCTTAAAATATTATTAAATATCATGCCAACAAAATCATATTTATTTGAGAGAAATTCGCATAACTCTTGAGCAATAGTTTTTTTATTATTCAGTCAATATTAGATATTTGAAACAAACTACAGCCATATCACACAATACCCTTTCAATTCAAAGTAATTGAAGTTTAAAGATGGAATTAATACTTAACTGATACGCGACTTCATGAAGTAAATTGTTTTAAATGCAGGTAAACAGTTGCGTAATGTTTTTCACCAGATCTTGTATTCCATGTAATCTCCCACGAACAAAGCAACGCATGCAATAATATGTATACGCCGTTAATTATAAGATTGTTGATAAGTAGCCTAAATGCTTTTACGCTAATGGATTTTAATATTCAAGCGATACTCTTAATGTATTAAGAAAAGTTAAGAAATTACATGAACTTCGGATGACCATAGAAACATAGTAATATTGATGAGTTTCTAATCCCCGGTTTCCTATCCAACTAAATATTTTCTGAATCAAAAGAGAATTACTTGAACTAAATATGTGCACCAGAATATTTATGCTATAATATAAATGTGCATTTGAATTTTTCAGATTTCTTACAAATGTGCGCATTCTATCAATAGAATATTATACTAATTCATTGAATTCATATAACACAGAATAAATAACTTGGAATTAGAACATTCATTTAAATTATATAACATTGAATAAATAACATGGGATTAGAATATTCATTTAAATTATATAACATAGAATAAATAACATTGAATTAGAGCATCCATTTAATTTATAGAGCATAGAATAAATAACATGGAATTAAAACATTCCTTTAATTTATATAACATAAAATTTCATAAAGAATGGTTTGATTTCATGTTGATGATCTTCAAATTCCAGGATTTCAGCTTAACCAACAAAATTAATCTAGAAATAGTAAACCTTGTAGCTAAGATTTAGCTAGTTTTGAATCTGCTGGAGCTTTAAAAGTATACTGCCATTGAATTTCTATGAAAAAGAAATTTAAAAATTCAAGTTGTTTTGAAATAAAAAAAAGATACAAAGCTTAAAATTTGTCTCATTAGGTAGCCTCATTATAAATATATCTAAAAAATTGAAACTAAATTGAAAACTAATATTAAGTTCAACAAAACTAGAAATGTAGAATATATAAATTCTACATTAAATATTAAGTATTTGTGAAATGCTGTTGAAATGATGATTCTTCCGTATACATGGAATATTTAGTTGACATTTATGCGTATTAATATTGCAAAATTTCTCATTTCTTTTAATAATCCCGATAATCATCAAATAATGTGACATGAAAAGTATTTTTCTTTGAACCTTAATCATATATATCTTTTTAAAGAATTTATAAAACTGTTCGAGAATGCATTTCTTTCGTATTTTAAATATGAGATGCGTCAACAAATGTTACTACTAGTATAACGAGATTTTAGTTCTATTACGCAACATATATTTCTTCTAATTTTCAAAGAGGTAAAAAAAATCTCATTGGCGCTTTGAAGTATTTATTGATTTTCCATTCATTTGCAAGTTAAAAAAAGCTTTCCCTGGTTAACGATGCATTTAATATTTTTTAAAAAAATACTAATCACTACAATAAAATGTTTGATGTTTTTGATTCCCGAATCTTCATTTGTTAATTTTTCTTCTTAAATATCAACGTGCAAGAACTTTCCGAGAAATAAAATCATATATAATGAGCTTCAATTTTTTAAATACAAAAAACACGTAACTGATTTTTAACCTTTTTTCAAACAACCGAACATGTTCAATATCCCATAAAGGATTTACTGTCGACGGTCGATAAGGGAAGGTTCAGAAAGAAAACAAAACAAATAAAAAAAACATGAAAAAGAAAACAAACGAGGAAGCAAGACAAAACGAAATGAAGAAAGCTGAATCATTATTGTAGTAATTGTTAATTAAAAGGCAGTTAGAAATGAGTCCTATTACGTGTTTCGAAATTAATCAGGAAGCGCAGTTTTTCGCGGTGCTGCTTAAAATGCAGATTTGTTTGTTGGGGATAAGGGGAAAAAACAATTTTTCCTCTTGAGATGCGTTCCTTTTTTCCTCCCCCTTCCATTTGTTCTTGCCTTTCTTCTTCCCCCCTTCAAGGAGGGGGAGGCCTTCTAAACCAACCAAAAGCTTTCTTCCGATTGCGTAATGCCAAGAGCTGATCGTAAGAGGTTATTGGGACGCATTAATAACTCTTAGAATGAAATTAGCGATTAATAATTCATTCGTAGCCAAAAGCTGTCGCTTAGAAGGAGAAAAACCTGCGATGTCGGATCAATAGAGAGATCGTACTACACATACAGGTGAAATAAAAAGATTATTCACGGTTCTTCATTGAAGAGAATTAATTCTATTAATTCTATCTTTACTGCTAAGCGAATGCAGGTGGAGAGAGGACTTCGATTCCTTGCGATTATATGCTTATGATTGTGAGTTTGTGAGTTCTTTTTCCTCTTTTATATTTAAAATTTATTTTTTATGCTCTTTCTCCCTCTCTTCCTCTTTCGTTCTATGCTTGTTTTTTTAACCTGTGGGTTGACTCCTCCTTTTTTTTTTTTTTTTTTTTTGCTTTTTTTCCTCTTCTCTCCTTCTGAGCCGACCAAGGGGAAGGGTTTTTTGTTTTTTTGTTTTGAGCGAATTTAAAGCGAGACAATCATTCGCCGCTTATTAACAAACAAAAGCTCTTCATTTTTTTAAAATATTGCGTCGAGGAAAGAGAAATAATTCAGATTTATAATTTTTTTTCCCTTAAAAAAATGCCTCCGTCGAGCTGCGAAGATTCGTTTTATATTTATTAATTTAAACGGAGACATATGAATTTTGCATTAGAATTTATTAATGTCTGTAAATATGCAAAAATACCATAGATTTTCTATTAAACACCCAAAATATTTATTAAAAAGTTATTTTTCAATATAATTCATTATTTCTTACAAGATACCACTTTGATTTTGTTATTTATTTTGGATGTCCACATATATTGAAAACAGATGAGGAGGCAAAAAAAAAAATTAAATTTTTTTGATGATGATGTTGTTTAAAAATTTTAAGGTCTTGTATTTTGTTTATTTATTGTTGTTATAGTTCTTTTTGTTGATTTATAATTTTAAAATAAAATAGTTCCTATTAATTTCAATCTGCTGTTTCAAGGAAAGCATCAACAAATATATAAACTTTTGCATCGTATTAACAAACAAAATCTCTTCATTTTTAAAAAAATATCGTGATGAAGAAGGAGGAATTATTAAGATTCATTTTTCTTTTTTTAAAATGCCTCCATTGAGCTGCGTTTATTATTATTTATTTGTATATGCCTCCATTTATTTATTAATTTAAACGGATACACATGAATTTTGTATTAGAATTTATTAATGTTTGTAAATAGGTTAAAAAAAAGATATATTTTTCATTAAACACCCAAAATATTTATTTAAAAAGTATTTTCCGATCTAATTCGTTATTTCTTATAGTATGCCACTGGGAGTTTATGGCTAGTTATTATGGGTATTCAGTTATATTCAAAACAGACGAGACGGCAAAAAAAATAATGAAAATAATGATATTACTTTGATTATGTTATTGTTTACTACTTTGGTGATCGTTTATTTTATTTATTTACTGCTGTTATTGCTTTTAATTTTAACGATTTATAATTTTAAAATAAATGGTTGCATGTAAAATCAATCGACAGATTTTGTGGGAAAACCAACAAATATATTTATTTCCATAAAAGAAAGTTTCTTTGATAAATTTCGTATGCAAATTGTGCAAAACATTCGAAAATTATTGATATTTCATCTGGTTTAGTTTAATAATGCATCCCAAACAGATACTTCTATAAGAAACCTCTAATAAAAATTGAATGGTGGTATATTTTAAATGCTAAAGCTTTTTTCCTTGCAAAATCTTTATTTGGCTGTATAGAAATCGCATTTTAATCGTTCAATTTATTTTTAAAAAAAACAGCATAATTAATATTTAACTTACATTTTAATCGTATTTTTCAAACTCTCTGATAAGAAGTGTGGCTTGGTTTACAATATAATTATCCTTTAAAATAATAATAATAATAATAATAAAAAATAAACCGAAATATTTGTAAGATGTAGCTCAAAGATGCTCAATTGCTTTCAACATTGTTTATCCATAGATTGGATTTTACTTCCACAATATTCACAATAGAGGCGATACCTACATACCAACTTAATTCATTTTGTTTTACGGAAAATTTAAAAGTTATATGAAGGATCAAGCAAAATATCTTAAATAAACACTTCAGTCCATAAAAAAAAAATTAATGGTATAAAGGAAGCATTTAAAAAGATCAAAAATTAGCTATTCTTTACCAATTTTTAATTTGGCGCAGTTCAGCCTGACTTCGACTCTTTAGTCAAAAATTTTCAATCTAATTTAATAACACCAGTGGTCAATTTCTGATAAATACAGCTCATCAGATAATATTACAATGTTAGCGCTCCTAATGACAATAGAATAATTTAATGTTTTCAGAATTTAATTATTAATTATACGTTAAATTTTAATAAAACAAATTCTCTACGAGAATGGTGTCAATTCAGGGTGACGTGACATGTACAAAATAAACCGTTTGGTGTTCAGTTTTCAAGCGTTCTGCCGGTAACGTTGTTTATCCGCAGACATCGGACACATTAATACTTATTTAAATGTTACACTAGTTGAATAATTATAAAAATCGTTTGAAGTTTTAAAAAAAGAAATTAATTTTTTGGATTATTTTCTTCAGATTTTCGTAGTAATGTAATTCTACTTATTATATTCAATTTTAATTAGTATTTTTACTACAATTATTATTTTGTATAATTAATTAATATCAGTTTTTAATTAGTTTGATATTGTTTTATTCTTTCTTTTCCCATATTTTTTTGTTTATTTTTTTAAAGGATACATTTTGACAAATGGCTATGGCAGTTTTTTGAAAAATTATGTGTTCATTTCTATTTATTATTTAAAAGTCTTTGAATGGTTAATTTTATTCGTAAAGTTTCTTTCAAATAATTATTACTCATAAATAAGTAAACATTTTTAAGCTACTAATAAAATTATTATATTTTTTTCTTATGTAATTATTTTTATAAATATTGAGACTTTGAAGTTTTCAATTTTCTCAGAGGAAAGAACATGAAACTCAAATTTGAATACATTGAATAAATTATTATTACAATTTCAAATTAAGAAATATAAAAGATATAGATACCATTTTTTTAAAATCTATGCAACTTATGAATCGGTTATTTTATTTTAATTTGTAGAAATTATTTAAAAAATGCATGCAAAATAATTAATATTTACATCATGATTTTTATTTACACATTACAAAAAATATAAATAAAATACACATAAATAATTATTCAAAATAAATATGATCAAAAGGGTTGTTTTCAGTGTAATCACCTTTTAAAAATAACAAAAAAAATATTTTTTATTCTATACATTTAGAAAGATTATAAACATAACATGACAAAAATGTCAAAATAAATGGTAAAATCAATTTTATTCAACAGAAACATTCTAGATACAAAACAGTTTTTTTTATCACCAATAAAAACATAATGTCGAGCAATATGCTTTTGAAACAGAACGTTTCTGAAATGCATTTTAAAATGCTAAAATTTTGTTGAATGAATATCATAAAATAAAACAAAAACATACAATACAGTAAATTCAATAAACACGAGTAAGGTCATGATAAATATGCATACATATAGAAATTAAATAGGATATAAAAAGGAGTTGGAAGAAACACTTTTACGTTTTTACAGAATTTCATTATTCGAAATTGATATATTAAAGAAACAAGTGAAAAAAAAAGATAGTGAAGCCTCAATGTAGCAATGAAATTGGAAATAAAAATATATATAATAAATGCTGATGTGGAAATTGATTTTCAATGAAAATATCAGCATTTCTTAAAATAGAAATCACTGAGGTCCGCAATGATATAACATGACATCATAACAATCAATTTCAGTTTAAATACAAGAAACAGAAAGGATAATTATCAGTAAAAAAATAGAGAATAAACAGATTACTCTTTGGTTATTAAATATGATTACCCTGCAATAACTGAGTCATACGAATTACTAAAAGATAAAGAAAACTTTACGATTCATAATAAAAAAGTAAACCCTCACGATGCTTTTTATTTTCATGCCATCAACTAAAAACCATTTACATTATATTTTTTGTTGTTTTTGCTTAATTTGGAAACCTTTATCTCATCACAACATCATTCGGTTCTAATACATTCATCAGATAGTTTTTAATAAAAAGTTGCTTGTCAGATATGCTGTCGCAGTATAAAAATTACTTCAACATCATTGGTTTCAGTTTCCTTTTGTTAGTAAACTGGCATATATAGAATGAATTCTTCAAAATGATCGTAGCATATCACCGACTTCGATTGGTTGGTTGTGTTGTGTTTTCTGGCGCAAAGGCCAAATCTGATCATGCTGCGCCAAACACGAGATAAATCACCGACTTCGAAGAAGGCTTATAACCTTCTATTCAAATGCTCACAACGCAATTCAGGGTTGTTGAAAGGAAACTTAAAAAAAAACCTGGCAGTCACTCTTGAATTTCACATTAAAGTGAGTATCCCCTTAAAGTATCCAGCATCACACCAGTATATCGTCTTTTAACATACACTGAAGTGACAAAAGTCATGGGATAGCAATATGCAAATATAAAGATGGCAGTAGTATCGCAGCGAAAAAGTATAAATGCGCATTTCGTTTTCCAGAGCTTTCATTTGTGTTCAAGTTATTCATGTGAACAGGTTTTTCGTGATTTATGGCGGCACGACGAGATTTAACAGACTTTGAACGTGGAATGTTAGTTGGAGTTAGACGCATGGGTCATTCCATTGCGGATATCGTTAGTGAATTCAACATTCCGAGATCCACAGTATCAAGAGTGTGCCGAGAGTATGAAATTTCAGGTATCACGTCCCACCATGGACAGCGCAGTGGGCGACCACCTGCACTTAACGACCGAGACCACCGACGTCTGTGTAGAATGGTCAATGTTAATAGACACGCAACACTTCGTCAAATAACTGCAGGAATCAATGTGGGACGTACGAGGGACGTGTCCGATAGGGCGGCGAAATTTGTCTTCCTGGGGCTATGACAGCAGAAGACCGACTCGAGTGCCTTTACTGACAGCACGACATCTCCTGCAGCGACTCTCCTGGGCTCGTGAGCATGTCGACTGGTCCCTAGACCAGTGGAAAACCGTGGCGTGGTCAGATGAGTCACGATTTCAGCTGTTACGAGCTGATGGTAGAGTTCGAGTGTGGCGCAGACCTCACGAAGCCATGGACTCAAACTGTCAGCAAGACACTGTTCAAGCTGGTGGTGGCTGCATAATGGTTTTTACATGGCATGGAATCGGTCCTCTGGTGCAACTGAACCGATCATTGACTGGAAATGGTTATGTTCAGCTGCTTGCAGATCACTTGCAGTCATTCATGGACTTCACGTACCCACACAACGATGGGATTTTTATGGATGACAATGCGCCATGTCACCGGGCCAGAACTGTTCGCGATTGGTTTGAAGAACATTCCGGACAATTCCAGCGCATGATCTGGCCACCTAGATCGCCCGATATGAATCCCATCGAGCATTTATGGGACATCCTCGAAAGGTCCGTTCGTTCCCAAACTCCTGCACCATCCACACTTTCACAATTATGGACGTCTATACAGACAGCATGGTTCAATATTCCTGCAGTGGACTTCCGACGACTTGTGACACGTCGAGTTGTTGCAATTCGCCGGGCAAAAGGAGGGCCGACACGATATTAACAGTCATCCCATGACTTTTGTCACTTCAGTGTATATTAAGAGGACAGAAAATTACTCAAAGTTATAACCAAATGTAAACAAGAAATCCGATTCATACTTGACGGAGAACGTTAATGACAGACTCATCTACTGAAACGTTGCGGATGAAGGTTTAAATGCCATGCGCAAAAGTACATGACACATGACTTTTACATCACATGAATTGACCCCATTGTGGTTCAGTTTTGAACTTCTAGAAAAAATTATTTTAATAATTCCTAAAATTTAGAATAAATTCTGAAATATATTAAAGATTAAATAGTAGAAAGTACTGAAGATAATAAGGATTTTATTAGTTCTTTGCCATAATTTTAGGATATTCTCAGCTATAAATCTAGATAACAAATAATTATAAACATTTTGCTGGATATGGTATATAACTGAAGCATGGGTGCATCATTCTTTTTTATAGATTGAATCCAAATTGAAAGTATTATCAATTGACAGTGCGCTGGGCATTTGACTCGTCAATCTCTTCCCAGAATCAATTACAGGAATCTGTATCTAGCAATCAATTTTAGTTCTGTACAGAAAAAAAGAAAGAGGGAAAGAAAAAGAAAGAAACCTAGAGTCATCATATGAATTTTTCCATTGTGCGTCATCTTCCATTTCCAATCAATCACAAGTGGGAAAACATCAATCTTTTCTCATATTTATGTGCATAGCTGTCATTCATCAGCAGATGGTACATCTCAATGAACTAAAAAGGGCGGAAATATTTTTTAAAGGAAATTTGGAAATTAAACTGAAATTGCAAAAGCATAAAGTAGGAAAAATATTGCTACAAATAAATTTAGCTGCAATGAATGTCTTAAGACAGAAAATTACAAAGCTTTCATTTAATATTAAATCTAACAGCATAGAAAGGCCACAAACGTCCGTTTAATGAAACGTCGGAACCCGCCCGAATCACCTGGACATCATTGTCAAATTTCTCACCCTTTCGCTAACGTGATTGATTAAATATCCGTAGCGCGTGATTTGGCAGTGGCGGACGAACAAATTACAATTGGGGATAGGGAGGTTTTCTAGGAACACTCAAAAGATAACCGGGGATGCATTTGCAGAATAACTATTAACTAAGCAGAGAGCTATACCAACTCGTTAACAACGCGGCCGTCATTGCGATTTTAAAGGGGAGGATGAGATTTTTTTAAAAAACCTTTGAAAGAGAAACTCAGGCACTTCAGTATTCTGAAGCATTTGGTCTAAAATGATTTTCGGAATGAAAGGGTTATATAACAGTCTTCAGCAACCAGGAGTTCAATCTGAAGATAAATAGCATTAATTTAATCATGCAACCATAGTTGATAAAGTATCCTTTATTGCAATGAACTTAGGGACTATTTTAAACTATACTTGCACTATAAACATAGGGAATCCTAAAATGATCAGCTTTGTTAGCAAAGTCATGAAGTCGATCCAATTGTTGAGATTATAGCCTCAGTTAGAATGTTCTTTTGTGACATTTTTTCGAAAATGGAAAGCGATGGGAAGCATAGATCATTGATTTTACATATCTTCAAATCATGAGCTTTCCTATAAAATAATAATTGACGAAATCAGTACAGGGATTGCTGCTTGGTAAGAAGTAATTCTCTTTCAGGTTTCTTTCAAAGGTAGAAAATTATATGAGTAAGCTACCATTGAACAAGCGGTTTAATGGTTGCTTGCTCTCATAGACATAGAAATATGTCTAAGATCTTCTTACTTACCGACATGGATATATTTGTCTATGTGTCTATAAAATATGTCTATATGTCCAAGCTCTTCTTACTTGCTGTCATAGAACTATGACAGCTTTTATGTAAAATAAAAACTGACATAATCAGACTAGAGTTTAGGACTGATTTTTTATTTAGTTTCGCCAGTTATTAGTTCAATTAAATTTTCAATTAGACTATTTATATCCTAATATTTTGAACTTTAAATTTTTGCTGAGAAAATTTCTAAATTCTAATAAGCTGATAAGTGCATACGTTTTAGAAACTTGTTTATATTTCTCTATTTTCATCGTTCATTTTTCTTTAATTAAGAGTGATTTAATTTTAAAAGTAAAAATAAAACGAAAATCATCTTTTAAGTTTAACTGAAATAAGAAGTGATTAATATAAAAAGGGGTTTCATACATTATACAGTTTACTAAAAATCACCAGCAACTAAGCTGCAATTAATTCTCCGAGCGCATCGCATAATGAATCTGAATCTTACGTATTTAATAAAGTCAGCTTACGAATAACTAGCAAAAAGTAAAGTAGAACCCTCTCCGCTTTGCCAGAAAGCAATGAAATTAATTTACAAAGAAATTGATTTTGGAGTTCTAGTTTTTAAACGAAAATTATTATTATTTTTTAATGTTTTTATTTTGATGCAGCAAGAGCAATTTAGGTTCTTTCGTCCTCCTTGATAAGGAAAAGTTTTTCGGAACTTTTCTTCTCGAAGAATTTACGCATGATTATTTAATAAGGGGGATAATTCGAGCTAAAAAGCGTTTGGCCATTTTATTTTATTTTCTGCGTCAAATTATTTTGATATAATGAGCACTTGTATGCTTCAAATTTCTTATAACTTTGTTTGTCCTCCTCATTAGTGAGGAAATAAGTGAAAAATATTTATACATTCTTTCCCAAGCATTCTTCTGCGAAGCTTATTTTTTCAGTTCATCGCTTAACGAACAATTTCAGATATGAAACAGAGTTTAAAGTTTATTTTTACATTAATTTTTTTTCTGAAACAGAAAAGAAATCCATTGATTAATTAACTGGAAAAACTACTAAATTATTGAAAAAAAAATTGGTCTAAACTATTATATTAATTTTTTTTTCTCAATTTTAAAGCACAATTGAACATAGATAATTCAAGATTTTTAATTTATATTATTTTTTTTTCATATTTTTATCCTTATAATACAAATTTTCTTTATATACAGGATCGCTATAATCAAAGTTGCACTTTGAAATGGTCATAAAAGGAAAACTACTGAACCAAATGCTATTAAACTTGGTAATAGTTTAAAGAGGGTCATGAGAATTTCTTTTCGGTCTAAAAAAGTTCAAAACTCCCCTTCAGGATAGAAATGGCCCTGTATGTAGTATTGATAAGCAATATAATACATGAAGTCATTGGTTTAGAATGTGTTTAGTCGTTTCTGAAACGTGTTATAAAATGTGCTCAGTGTGGCACCCACCATTTTCTGAAATCAATTAAATCACATTACTGTATTCTCAACAGTAGTTCTTATCATATCAGGACGAATGTTACGTACAAGTCGATGCATCACAACTTTTATTTACTCCAAATTGCTAGGATTACCACCATAATCAGTATTTTTGAGATAACACACATTAAACATGATTTGTAACACGTTTAAAAAACGATTAAACACATTTTTGACCGATGTCTTGATGTCTTATATTGTGTATCAATAATGCATGCAGCGCCATTACCCCCTTTCTGGGGAGTTTTTGACCCACCCACCCTTTTTTTATGAGAAAGAATTTCCGATGATCTCCTTTAAAGTATTATCAAGTTTGATGATATTTGGTCCATTAGCTATTATTATTTTTTATTTTTATGATCATTTCAAAGTGGAACTTTAATTATAACTAACGTGCACATTCAGAGAACTCTCCTTCAACAGAGGGCATTTGTTCCATTTTATTCAATACATACGGGGGAGAGTAAAAAATTAAAGGGACATTTGAGAAAAGGAGCATTTATTCTAATGATAGAAAACTGAAACATGCATTATTGTTCCACAAAACCGCTCCGAACTTCAACGTACTTTTCCCAACGTTTCATAACTTTTTAAAATTCCTTTTTCGGTTGTATCTGTAATCTATTTTGCATCATATCGATGACTTCTTTCTCGATCGAAAATCTTCTTCTCCTTACCGTTTTCTTCAATAGTCTAAACATATGAAAATCGCTTCGATCCAGGTATGGACTGTATGGTGGGTCTTCGAGTTACTCCTTAATTGTTTCAGGCTTCCATTGGGCAGAATGTGCCCGAACGTTATTCTACTGCTTAATGACGCCTTTTCACAATTTTCTACAATATTTGGATTTGATTGGGCTTGTGTACGAAGTATAATCACCTTCTAAAAAAAATCCGACTCACTATCTCCATTTTTTCCTTGGGGCAGATCGTCAATGGAACTGCCATATTTAATGATCTGCTATATTACAACGACTAAGGCGTTAATAAGAGTAACACATTACATAGAAATGTTGCCAACTACACTAATTCAGCTTTGGATACTAGCATTAATGTCATCACGATGACATTACGAAGGAAAAGGAGATGCAGTAGCTTCTGGGGCTAAAGACCCCTGAGCACCCTAGGACAGTAGTCTGTTTTCTAGCTCATATGACGATGACACACACTTGCACAAGCCCTTTCAACAGAGGGGGCACTTTCATACGCCTCACAGATAGAACACAGGAGGAAGAACAACAATGGCCGAACCAGGACTCGAACACGGGACGCACTGATCACGAGTAAGACGCATCACTCCTAAGCCAGGACACCGGCTAGCAGTGTTATTAAACCCTAGAAAGATAAATTACAAATGTTCTTTTAGTTTTTGAAATATCTTCATATGTTATAGGATGAATTTTATGCAAATTCAATCATAATTTTGCAACTACGCTTATTTGTAATGAAATTCGATTCAATTAGATATAATATTTCCTTATGAGTAGACTATTATTTCGACTTGAATCGGGAAAGCTATCTTTAATTAAGAGATGAATAAAATATTTTTCTCATATATTTTATAGTTTGTTTATATATTATTTTTTTTACAAATCTTTAGGGGTTTTTTTTTGAAATTTTATTGTGATCATATAAACAATAGCTAAATAAAATATTCGTTTCGTGATTCCATCCTGCCCTTTTAGACGCTTTTACTTCCTAAAGCGGGCATGCGCAGGGAATGAAAAAGAGGAATATATTTCTGGAATTGTTTTTTAGGTGTGTTTTCATTTCCGCTATTCTTTTCCGATGTTAATTTTCATTTAATTTTTGGATTGAGCTATTTAGTATTAATTTGAAAATATTAATTATTATTAATTTGAAATTGAACATTACTTGCAACTCTTTCTTCATATGACGTCCGTCTTCTGTTTTGGTGAAATCAAAATTAATTGCAATAAGCGCAAAATTTCAAAGGGTTTCTGAATGTGAAAATAAGCTATATATATTCGCTTTTCTAAAGAAAAAAGAAACAGAAACTACGTGAAAATGCCAAATTTATCTGACGCATTATATGGAACTGCTTATCGTACTGTATCAAAACTAGGCACATCCTTTTCGTCAGATAACATGGTTGTCAATTATACTTAAATATATAGTACCATCGGTATTATTTTTTAAATTTTTTATTCACATTTTTACTTTATATAATATAAATTTAAAAAATATTCATAAAAAAATTCAAAGATACTGATAGGTATGAAGAGGCGATAAAATAATTTTTCCTAGATGACTGGATATGCAATCAAAACTAATGAACAGAATGAAGTTACATTTTATATGCAGGCAAGGAGAAATGAATTTCGTAGATGCGGTATCGTATACATTAAAGTCAGATAAGCGACTTTATGTTGATTTTGTAAAGCGTATATTATGTTATATGCAAACCTTAAGCTGATTTAAAAAAATGTGTGTGTGCGTGAATTCCATACTGCTTTTAATTCATTTCAGCATGCGCGCATTCCCCCCCCCCCCAGAGCATGAGGAAATTTTATGCAATCTGTGTTTTTGTGCATTTGGCGTAGTCCTTGATTGTGAGCATGATATATATATATAAATTTTTAAAAAAGCATCCAAAAATTTTGAAATTCATCTAAGACTATAGTTTGGTGAAGTCGTTATGTAATACACATTCATGCGTTCAAAAATAAAAGAGAAATGGTGTTGGGACAAAACCCATAAAAACACAACTGTCTAAAAATTGATCTGTATATTTAAAAACTCCCCACTGCTGTTATATCCTGACTGTAAATGAGAATCGGCTCAGTCATCAAAGGGCAATAGCACTCTACGGAATCAAAACCTTGATGCCTGCAGGGATCTTATGGCTGAGATTCCGAAATCAAGGTTAGAAACCGTAAGAGCCCGAACCGCAGCGCTAGGCTATTAGCATGAAAATGGTGGGGAATGTTGACATTGGTGTGAGGCGCAAGTAAGCTTGGCGTTTCTCATAAAATCTCCGCATCTGCCCCTATGACAGGGTGAGAGACATTGGGGTAAAGCTCTTCTCCAATGCTCCCCTCCCCAACTCAGCGCAGAGAAGAGGACTTAGGAGATATTATGCTCGAGATGCAAGCGTTTGCAATATTTGTTGGAAGGGGAAGGGGGGAGAGAATGGTTTAGAATTGTTTGGAGGAACCCAAAGAGTAGTCATCTAACCGAGGTCTGATTTTATGGAACCTTGTCAAAATGTTGACTCAAAGGACCTATTCAGTTACAAGACGTCTCCCTCTCTTGTTTGTGAAGTTTTTCTACCACGGATGTAGATTGTTTGCTGCTGTTTCTACAGCAGTGGTGTCAGCTTGCACATGTATCAGTTGCCAAGGGCCAGAGAATTTGCACATGGATAGATGAAAATAAAGCAATGGGATATCAAATAATCGCAGCTGTCAGATGTCTGTCATTGAGCTCTATTAGATCTCTCGAACTGAAATCGTTGTTTACTTATAGTAAATATTCACGAAACTATCACTAACGGTGAAAGTTATATTATTTAATACTTAGAAAAAACTACATTGAAAGATTTTATATTTCGATTAATTATGTAAAGCAAAAGTCAGTAAAATTTCATCTAACCATACCAATTGATTTGAAAATTGTTACTTATCTTTTCCCTCGCTCTTTTAAATGGTACAATTGCAATAGCAATCTATTGCAATTTCTCTCAATAATAATATGGCATCATCGATGTACATGCAACTTATCAATTGGATAAAATTTATTTGATGCTTAATCGTAGAAAACCAATAGCAAACTATATATTTTCAGTGCATTGCGATTTCTGTTAATGATTTGCAAAAGGAACTCAGGATCAAGACTTACTACAATGCCCATAATTTCTGAAAAACAACAACAATTCTGGAGTGCAGAATTGAAATACGCGATTTTTCATATTCCATAGTTATTCTATGTTGCGAATGTTAAGCGTAGCTATGCTTATGGTGGATGTGACTTGAAGTTTCTTTTGAACTATTTTTTATCAATTAGCACTTAACTTTCGATTGCATTGCAGTTTCTTGAAATATCATTAGCAAGCAATAATTTAATTTATGATTCAGGATACACATCTAATTACCCAAATTTGGGCAATATAAAAAGTAGGACACTGAATAAAAGAAGAATTCTTGATGAAATTTAATTTCGCAACACAATTCCAATACTCCATCCATAATCGAAAACAACATAGTCAAAACCAAGTTCAATGAAATAATGCATGACGACGGATGTCATAATTCCGACTTTTTATATTTATATATAATACCAATCCCATGTCATGAGCTTTTTTTTTCATGCCCTTCTGGCAATTCTAGTACTGTCTTCATTTGTTTTCTCTAGACACCAAAAGTTCTGGGTTTATGGGTGGAGGAACTATAATTATAATTTTTTGTATAAGGTGATTTGAAGCTACCCTAGCAAACTTCTAAGACAAATTACTTATTAAGACAAGTAATTTTTGCTATGACAAGTGGGATCGCAAACAAAAATGCCGATCGATATAATTGGCTCATTGTCAGGAAACTAAATAAAATATCCAACATAAGTTTAACAGAATACAAATACTCCTATTAAAAGATAGAATAGGATACAAATAATAATAATAGCAACATGGAAAGCATATTTCACACAGAACGACAAGTCCTTTAAACTCTCAATTTACTCCAAAGTTTTATTCTTGATACGATGTCCTAATTGCCATTATTTATCATGTTAAGTACATTTAATATTATTCATACTACTCTGATGTTGCATTATTGGGAATTCATAGTCAGCTAAACATGCGTTGTATATTTTGTGACACTTAACTCTCTACTGCAACAGCGGCGTAACAACCGGCAAGAAACGGGGTATAGATGCACCTGGCCTCAAATTCGAGGGGGGGGGGGACTGGGGCAAAGTATTAATGTTTGTATATCGCTTTTTAAACAGAAATATCGTAAGGAGATAACAAAAAAATGTCAGTCTCCGGGCTATAGTTACGGTAACTAAACCACTGATGATGACTGACGAATAAATAATATTATGCCTTGGGAATTCCTTACTCTTACTCTTGCCACTGTATCACAAAAGTCCTTTGCCTTGATATGTACAATCCTAAAAGTTTGTTTTGGAATTCCAGATCACCCTGTCCGTCCTTAAATAGTTATTGCCAGTTTACTATGATAAATTTTTTCGATGGTAATTTTTTTTTATCGCCACTCTTTTTAGTTTTAGTAAAGAGTTTAAGAGATGTACAAACGATTTCTATGTTTTGAGACTTCCTAGACGCAATACTTTTTAATCTTCATTTCCTCACGCACCTTCTGATGATATAAAGCATTAATTTTTGACGCCACTTCTATTTTTATATCATCCCCCCCTGCAACATTCCTCTACATAAGGAAGTCAAGAATTTAGGAATAATACGACCCAAATAAAATTAATGACATTTGTAGAAGCTACTTTTGATTTTCACTTTGATTCCATTTTTTTATTTTAATAGTATTAGTTAAAACAAATAATTTAATGTTAAAGTAATTTCGCATTAATTTATAATCCGAGCTAACTACTACTCTTTTTAATAATTAATAATTCAAATGGAAGACTATTTCCTTATGAGCTTTGAGCTTATTTCGAGGAGCTGAGTTTTATAAAATTTAGTTCAAATGAAGATAGGTATAACCATATGTTCGTTGCTGCATCAAGATTACTACGATATTTGTTATTAATACATGCACAAGGCGAATGTGCTATTTGGAGTCTTGTGTTTGAGAAAGGTGTTAAATATTTTATAGCTTTAACACTGTTTTAGATATTCTTCTTCCAGTGCGACTCATTGGATTTTCGAATATTATTGCTTTCATTTTTTAAAAGCTTAAGAAAACAAAATTTTTTACAGTTATCTTTTAGTATTTTATTATCTCACAGCTTTCGTTTTCCTCCATTATCAGCAGTACTTTTGAGTTCTCTTAATTGTTTCGTTGAATGCATGCTACAGATTGTAACTTCGCCCTTTTAGGATGGAAGAAATTCAGTGCCACACGATATGATTTTTGCGATTTCTTGAAAACCTTCTTATAAAAGCTTACAATTAAAAAAATTTAGTGGGAGTGGTCTTTCCAAGACTTTATCGGGTATCATATAATAAATTTGTCTTGCCAGAGAACGCTTTTCGTGACCTTGGCGTACAATAAGACGAAATGTTAGTTTTTGGCTTGAATTTAGCATCTTTATTGAGTCTATCACGTGATCATTGGCGAGTTTTGTGAGTGATCTCTGGCATGTTGTTAATAGTATTAGAAAATTAATTTCTGTTTTATACGTGTTTTCCTCAATCGATTGAAACATAGATTTGACACAAAACTGCATTTGTAGTTGCAAAATGCCATTCCTAAATTGATATATTTATGTTATTTTGTTATTGAGTTATCATGATTCATGCTTCTGAAGTACAAACTGACAGACACTCAAACCCTTGTTGGATTTGGCTTAAAATTTGTCAGGTGTATGCACTACAAATGTTAAATCTGTGTATTGATTTTTATCTATTTAGCTCTCTTCTTTTTGTGATTATTGTGTTAGTTGATATTCGAACATTTGGACAGGCAAACTTCCTTCAAGATAATTTCTGTCAAAGTTTGATAGAAATCACCAAATTTTGTGTAAAGATCTTACACTAAATTTCAACTGTTTAACTCATAGCATTTTTGATATAGCTTTGTCACAGACAGATGGATATTTTCCAAAAATGCGATTTTCAAACTCATGGAAGTCTAAAACAGGGAGATTTTTTTTGACGGTTAAAATAATTTCTCTGTTTTTTAATAGTCCAAATTTTTTTGACGACTTCAATAATTTTTCTATACTACTTATACGAGAAAGTGATAAGTACTCTATACCTCCCCTGAGAATATAGTCCATCTTAAACTCATAAAATTAAGAATGAGTGTCAAAAAAATATATTGTAGTTAAAAGTTACTTAAGTTCCCAGTTTTTAAACAATAGGAGGTGGATATCCGAAGCAATCTCATAGACTCTCGAATAAATGAACCATTCATATTATCCATTGATGTTAGGAGAGTTAAGGTGTTAATTATGTGCACCAAATTTTATCCATCTATTTCTTTTGGTCTTGTAGTTATCGTGTAAACTTATATTAAGATAGACTCCTTTCAAATAGATTTCGTACAAAATGTAACTTTGCATTATGTTTTATTCCTCAACCATTCAGTGATCACTAAAAATTAAAGAGCTTTATGACTTCTTCAACTGCTCTCATGTCTTTTTAATTTTTTCCATAAAAAATAACTGGAAATTTGATTTAATTTCTTGGAAAGTTAGCTGATATGAAAAAGCCAAACTTTTCAAGAAAAGGCCTTGTAAAAATATATGCCTTTGGAAAATGTTCTTATATACAAATTAACTTCCCTAACATGCGAAGTAATTAACTTATGAATATCGTTCAAAGCAAATCACTGTAAGAAAATTTTATTAAATAGAATTTCGTTCAACGAAAATTCTACATCACTTAAGATATATGACTGAGTCGACTTTTGCCAAAAGTGTTGATTTTAAAAAAAATAATAAATAACATTAAATTTCGAACAATTTTTTTCATAAAACAGATTGAATTTTGTTCCTACACTCATCCTTCGGAAAATCACATCATTTTTATATTTTCATATTATTTTATATCTCTTAACTCACACCATAATTAATAGTTACATATTTAATGTTATGCAGAATGTAATTAGATTATTGTAAATTCAAAATTTTATTAAAAATATGTGTCCTTTTTTAATCATTAACTGATAGATTTAAATATAATGCATATTTTTTGCACAAATTTGTTATAATACTCGTCAACCTTGTTTGGCAGTTCTTGAAACTCAGACTAAATAATATAATTATTTTAAAATGCTTTACAGTTGTCTTAACATTTCATAATGTGGGGGGGGGAAAAACCGAAGTTGAAAGTGTATATAAAAATTGGATAGAAATACAGCTGGTATCTTAGTTTCAAGTTCTATGTTATCCTTATCTCCAAAATTTTGAACAAACCATTTGATAAAGCTCTAAACTAGAAGTTTTTACTTTATGCCTCTTTTTTTAGAACCTCCCATATCAAAAAATCCAATTTTCAGAAAGGTTTTATTTTTAATTGATACATTCTAATTTCAAAGCATTCATTTTTTGCATATTATATGTTTTTTCAATCAATGATAGCAAAGAGCTTAATAATATAAACATTTTGTAATATGTTTTGAAAGAATCATCCCGAATATTCATATACCTTAACGGTTTCCAGAGCCCACGGATTCAAATACACCTTCTCCATAAAAGAATTTCACCAGACAGAAAACTTTTTTAATCAATAAAATTATACGTTAACTTCATTTTCAGGTAGTTTGATAACCATTAAAAGTAACAGTTGATTGATTTAACGCATTCTTTCAAGTGGAATAGCCTCTTCCGAAGCAGAATCTTGCAAACATCAGTTGTAGTAAAAGAATTACTGTCTCGTTACTCTCCAAAAACATGAGTCAAGCTGAATACTTGTGTTAGTGGTTTTCTTTTTTTATCAGTAGAAAATCAAGCTCGTTTATCTTGGAATCAAGATAAATCCCACAATTCATCGTTATCACTTCATCGACATTTATTTTGTTGCCATCAATAGCAATGAAGAAGAAATAAAAAAGTGTACGGGGGAAAATGATTGAATTTTAACTACCTCTACTCCCGCTGTTTAAATGCGCTGTGTCTTGTTGGGAATAGAGACATTGCAATTCAACAAACTTTTTCTACAGGTTTTTTTTTTTCTCCGACATTTCCCATTTCGTGGTTTTTGTTTTACAGAATTTTAGCTTAAAGAAAGGTTTATATTTATTACAATGGAACTGTTTAATTTGAACGTTGTCAAGTATAATTTGCCAGTAGATCGAATTTGCTTTTAATAGCATATTCCATAAATACTGTCAACAATTTGAATTCATTGTTTTTTAGAATTTTAGTTTATATAAGAGTTTAAATTTATTAGAATGGAACTTTCTAATTCGAATGTTACCAAATCTAATCAACCGGTAATTCGAATTTTCTCTGAATAGCATATTCTATAAATATTGTCAACCATTCGAATTCATCGTTTTATAGAATTTCAGGTTATATAATGGTTTATATTAGAATGGAACTGTCTAAGTCGAATGTTATAAAATCTAATGCTCTAGTAATTAGATTTTCTCTTGACATCATATTCTTTAAATATTTTTAACAATGCGAATTCATTGTTTTATTGAATTTTAGGTTATATAAGAGTTTATGTTTATTAGAATAGAATTGCCTAATTCGAATGCTATTAAAACTAAATCGGTAATTCAAATTTTCCCGTCATGACATATTCTAGAAATATTGTCTATAATTCGAATTTATGTTCGCAAATTTTTCATTAAAACTGATTATCGTAAAACATTTTTTTAATGTTTGAATTGTTTATAATAATAACGTTGATTTTTATCGTTAATAATAATTACGTTAAAAGAATTCAATATGCCCTTATCTTGTGATCTCAGTAATCACAATTAAATATAATAATTTTTTTTGTTAACTCATTATAAATTTTTGAGAAATGTCGTGGACAAACTATTGTTCTAAGCTATTAAATTAATTATATTTAATTTCGATTTTAAAATAAAATGGACATTTGCAACCTTCAACAATTCAAATTTTTAATATGATGCCTTGTATATCCTATTAACATGTGTTATTTTTCTGTAAAATTATTAACAGAATTATTAATTCCCTCAAGTATTAATATGTATTAATTTTGCAAAGACAACCGAACCTTCAGGAATAGAATACTGTATTAAGAATATTTTTAATAAATTATTTACTTTAAGCAATTTTCATTTATTTATTATTTCAATTTTTTTTAATAAATATTCTCCCGATCTTGATATTTTTAAAAATGTATTTTCGAATATTTTTAAGGATAAAGGCCTTTAACTTTTTGTGTTTTTCATTAAGTATGTGCATTTTTTGATAAATTGTTGATTTTTCTTTATTATGTATGCTTTCAATACATTTGCGTTCATTCCTGTTTTATTCGTGGGTTTTTTTGTTTTTTGTTTTTCAGTGCGCAGCAATCTGACTGAATTTCTTTCTATACTGCGTACAATCCAACAAACAAATAAATAAAATCGTATAAAAATCAAATTTATTTTTATTAATTCAGTTAAAGTTCTTCGAATTGTGTTATCTACATGAATAAGTTATTAACGGTGCTCATAAGTAAATAATTTTATCAGGCACTTAGATCACTTGAAAACTTTATTGTTGTACAATATTTTCAACCAAAAAAAGCAATGAAAAGCTTCATGTTTTTAAAATAATTTTGAACACTTAAACGAGAACTTATGGTTCATTTGAGATTAATATATTTATTTTCATGATTAGAATTTTTATTTTCCGTTTATTTATTAAATTATTAGGTATTGAAGATGTCACTTTTGGTCTATTTTTGATTTTAAAACAATCCTTTTACATGTTGTAAGTATTTTTAAATCCCGTTTTTCTTAATTAGATAAATGAAATTAATATTAATTTCATCAATTTAATTTTTATTAATGTCAGCTTCGAATGAGCCAAGTTCCACTTCCGATTTCCAAGTTCCTCTTCATAAAATTAGAAACTAAATGAGGTTTTAAACTAGTAGGGTTTTTTTACTCGTGTTTATTGAAAGATGTTATATTTTCATTACAGTTAAAGGAAATAATAGTTTTTAGGATTAAAAAATTATTTTTAAATAAAATTTTATCTTAGCATCAGAATAAGATTAATACATATGATGTCGAATTCACCATCCATGTGAACTTGATAAAACGTCACCATACATGCCCTTTAATATTTAACTGCCCTTTGTCTTATAAAATATTTTTATACCACCTATTCTTACACTATTTCATATCTCTCACCAAGTGCCTCAAATTTATGGCAATGTAAAGCTTCTTGTATGGTGGGTGGTTCTAGCTCCCTGTTGGTTAAAATAAGAGAATGGGGCTATTGCCTTTTTTCAGAGGACGAATCTTACTACTTTGGGAAGAATAGAAGTGCAAGACTCTTGCCGTAAGGAGAATTAAAATGTTTTCACCGTAATCCCCGTTTTAATTTTCTTGACAACTCTGCTTTTCAGATTATTTCAGACAAAAAAGTAGTGTGGAAGTAGTTCGTAATGTTTGTTTTGCTATATGTTGTTTAAAGAAACTATATTACAAATGCAGGATAAGCTGTGGAATTCAAAATTAAGTTGACGAGACGCATTTTATATTATCACATGAGCATGAATTTACTACATTATATCTATATAAGATGGTATATCATAATTTTTAAAAAAGGTGAAATAAAAAATTATAAACTTTCTAAGGCCTTACATTACTTCGAAATTCATTTGCCCGAATTATTAAAAATTGTATAAGTTTGGTATATTTTCTGTAAAAATCTGTAAATTAAATAAAAGGGATATTATTATTAGTAATTATAATAAAAATGAAAACTTACGAAGTAACATTAGGGAGATTTTTAAGTGAATATAAATTTTTTTTAAAAACTGAATATTCATAATATGATTTCTAAAACAGGAGCAGAAGAGCCTGAGAAAATAATTTGAAAATTAAAAGGGAACAAAAAATAAAATATAAATGATGAAAGAATAATATTTATGAATATTATTTTCTTTCTAATTACTCAGCACATTAGCTTATGTTTCAAAATTAACATAGATTGAAAGAAATAAAAATAAACTTCGTCCTTCTCTTTATTTATTTATTTTTTACTCAGAAAAAGGTCACGACTATTTTAAATATTTCTTTTTGTTTTTTTTTTATTTTGAGGTAACGACATATATCAGATAATTTTAATGGAATACAATAAGAAAAATTTATTTTAAAAAATAGGCATTCAGACTTTAAATTAATTAGTAAGAAAAAATTCAGTGAGAAAAAAAAATCAATTCTATTTTTTTTTAAATATTTTATTTCGCAGTGACATTTATGAGGCAATTATATAAAATTAAGCATAAAAGGATTTTTTTAACCAATTTTAAATTACTTTAAATCATCTGCAGTCATTTTTCGGAATCGGAGTCTTGATAATGAATTTTTATATTTTAACTTAAATGATTTTTTATAAATGGAAAAGTTTTTTTTTTCCTTCATGTATAAACTAACTTTGCTACATCGCAATTAAAGTTATAAAAACTGCTGGATGCTCTTAAAAATCTCTTAAAGACTTAATTTTTTAAACTCTTTAAAGAGTTAAACTTTTTTACAATATTTTAATACATTCACAGTAATGCCTCATTTCATTCCAGAAAAATTCTCCAAAAAGAGTTTCATATAATTAAATACTTGAATTTTAAGACTTATAATTATAAGTTAGAGAATCATTTCAAAACATGTCGTATTTAATACGAGGAGTGACCCAAAAAAAAGTTTACAGTCAGCAGTGTTTGGAAAGTAGAAGTTGTGATGATGTGAAGATATTATTACTCAGCGTAGAGACAGATCACATTAACTGTCTAAGCCGGTCGTTCGAGCAGATAGTGTTAGTACCAAGATCTGAAACAGCTACAATAATGGTAAGACGCCTAGATAAGTAGTCTCGCCCAGAGGTCCAAGCCTTGATACGATTTCTAAGAATTTCACCCCACTGGACATTCTCAGACAAATCGTTGAAGTGTATGTGTGACGGAGCAATGAGTAGACAACAGGTTCCGTTCTTTTGAATCGGGCAGAGAGATTGCTGGAAGCTTCCAGGTGGGAAGTCTGGAGCACCCTCCCCTTCCATATAATCCCGATTTTGCTACCAGTGACTACTTCCTTTTCTCGACATTGAAGAAACTCTTATCTGAAACACGGCTCATATGAGACGGTGGTGTTCAAAAATGTGTCGAGAACTGGCTCAATAACAAGGGACTGAATTATTACCAAGGCGGATTTTCATATTAGTCCAGCTCTGTCAAAAATAGCTCAACAGGTTTGGTGATTAAGTAGACAAGTTGCAGCCACATATGTATTTTAACTACTACTTGTATCATGTGTCCATTGTTAATTAAACATTCTTTGCCTTGTAAGCTTTTTTGGGGGATCACCCTTCGTATATTAAAATTATTTCAAAAGAATTGAATGTAAATTTATTATATATATATATATATATATATATATATATATATA
>JAPMOQ010056941.1:1263560-1298122 GCA_026543055.1 Argiope trifasciata | reverse complement strand
TTTTTGGTTTTACGAATGAGATTTAACTTCAGAATGAAACAAGGTTAGATATTTTTAATGCCTCCCTTTTAAGGTATTGCTGATTTTACCTGTGATATAGTTGAAAAAATAAATATTATGTGCATAAAATATGAAAAGAAAAATTGGCAAGTTAAATAATAATGTAGATACATCAGGTTTTTGAAAGAATGATTTGTTGTGAAAACGATTGCAATTTTCATGAATCATTAACAATATATTAATAGGAAACGATTGATTTCATTTTAATAGCATGATTACGAATTTCTACAACTGAAATATACTGAATATGTAATCAAGGTTTCGTGTATTATGGTTGAAAATTAATTACAGAAATAAAAGTAATGTAATTTGGTTAATTTTGTAATTAGTTCTGTAACATAGTTGAAGGTAAATTAAGAAATAATGTTCGTTCATATAATTTTGAGAAATAAAACATCTCGTCAAAAACTTCTTTAATGTTACAGCAAGAGTTTCTCTTGCAATGCAATAACAGAAGGTTGATTTTATTTCTTTTAATAAAGAAACTGATGTTTTAAATTCATTTGCTCTTGAAATTTTATACTAATCTTGATTGGACTTCTTCAACCTATGGGCTCATTATGAGATAGCCAGATATTTTCTATAGCAAAATGTCTACAACATACACATAGCTTTCACGAACAAAATTGCTTAAGACCGTCCGAAATCAATGGGCACAGCGAAACCTTAAAGCCATTTCTAAAAAATGTGACTTAATTCGCAAGAAATTTGAATCTACAATACGGGAGATGTAATGTCACCAGTCAAAAGAGAGTATTTAAATCATTCTAATTTGGGGAGGAGTATGTAGGATGATTAAATAGGCAAAGTAGGCAATTACCAAGGAGACCCTTAGCTTTTGAAAGTTTTTAGCAGTTTTAGAAAGTTGTTTAGTTTTATTCTTTCATTTAATATCAGACGGCCATACAATCAAATTTATTCAGGTCAAAAAGAAATATTGATAAAATAATCTTAGAATTTTTACTTAATTGCCATTAAAATTTCCTAATTAACATTCACAAGTTATTCTTTAGATTATTTTGTCATTCTAAAAGATTTGGATCTTTTCAGTTTTAAAAAAATGTCCCTTCCTTTTACTATATCATTTAGAATGTTTTGTTTAAAGAAAGTTTTGTGTTGTTTTAAATATTTTTTTTAAAGATTATTTTACATTTTAACTGATCAGTGTTTTTTATATATATGAAACATTGAAATGGACTTTTTATAAAGGAACTTGCGATTGCAATTTTTCAAAATGTACTACTTAAAACTGCTGAATAAAAATTAAATTAAAATTTAGGAGGAATTTGGAGGGAGAATCGGCTAATCAGGCCCCTCCCCTGGGAAGTTTTAAACAACTCTGAATTCTTCTGAAATTGGAAATACTTGCATATGGAAATATGGAAAAAAAATCTTAGTTAATCAGTAAAAAAAGTAGTAAATCTTAAAATCTACAGTAAAAGTGTAGATGCATATTGTTGATGATTGTATTACCAGAATTTCATTTATCACGATCATTAAAATAAATTAAAATTTCGGAAGAATATATAAAACATATATGAAAGTAAATTTTTGTTTTAATTCTGTTTTATTTTTCAGCGGTAGATTTGGGTTATGGTTTAATAAATAGAGTATCTAAAAGAAAAATTTGTATTCAGCTAAAATCTCCCACAAATTTTCCCAGATGCAAATGATTAATTAGCAAAATATTAATGTATTTTTGTTTTAATCTTATGTGTTCTTTTTGAACTGTTCATTTGCGCTGTGTACTTGCAATGTTTCATATACAAAATGAAAAGTTATATTATGTACAAATAATTTATCTTTATCAGAATATAATTTTAAAAAAAATGCAACCATATTGAAATTAAATCTATGATTATAAACAGAACAGTTTAAATTTGTAATGGGGTTCTACTCTGGAAGCTGATTTAAAAAAGAAAAAAAAAACTGAAGTAGCATGGAAACTTAACATCCGTAGTTGGAAGCTTTTCTTACTATTTACCCCATTTCAAAAATTATTTTTATAACTATTCCCACCTTATAAATCGTTTCAATTCTTTTAACATCATTTACTTCATACTTAAGAAACAATTTAAAAAAAAATTTCTATATTTAAATAACATACATTTCAGTGTTCGAATTTACTGAATTAAACAAACGACTCAAGAAGAAATAAAAACAAAAACTAATAAAACCAAAATTCTTTTGTTTAATGCAAATCGTTGTATTTATGTGAAGTAATGCCGTTATTAAAATCTAAGTTATTGTTTCAAAGTGGATACAGTATTCATATGAAAAAAAATATCATTCGTCATTGATTTTTATCATACATTTTTGAATAAATTCATTGAAAAGCATTTCATGTTTCATAAAAAATAAAGTGGTAAGTATTCAGATAGTATCAAAAAGCATGAAATTGCAATCAACAACACATCATTAAGCATTCGAAATTGTGTTAAACATCATGTTAACTCTCACCAAATCTGACACTTTTAAATAACGTTTAAAATCCTGCAGCCACTTCTAGAACTGATCCTTATCAGTAAGTAACACTACCGCATTGTAAACAAGACCATTGATTAACAGTTTTATGACTGATAAGCAAAGTGTAGTAGTGTACGAAAAAGTCATACAACTCCCGTATACCGTTAGCTACTACTACCGGTCATTTGGTCGGGAGAAATTTTATTGATTTATAAGGTTACCGGATCAGAAATTGATATGTAGTGCGTATTCAACGTATTGTATTCAGTTAGTTGCACATTGACTTAGCTGGCTTTTGCACAAGCAAACGACAGACGAAAATATCTCGTGACAAGATTTTTTACTCCAATTAACAGTTGAACTTGTCACCGATTTTTGAGAAGCCAGAAGAACCAAAAGAAAGAACAAATACAAAACGATCGATGCCTGAATGTATTACAGATTCTAACCAGCGTAAGATGCTTCAAAGTGTTCTAAGTGTGAAAAATATATTTGCGGAAAATGTACAATGAAAACATTCTGCATATGTAAAAAATGCGATAAGCAATGGATTAAAAAATCTTATTGTTTGTGTTTTTTATACATAGACATTGAAAATATACAATTTTGTTTAATTATAATGAAGTTAATTTGTTTATTTTCTCTCTAACGTTCATATTTAATACATTCAATCAGGAAACAAAGTCCGGTCATTTGACAGGCTATGGCAGAAATAGGTATGTATTAAATGTTAATATGTTAAGTGTTAACTGATTCTTATTTTCTGATATTTAATATTCAAACAATTAATTGGACGAAAAGACAAGTAAAATTAATGCTGAAAGATAAATTTCAAATGCTAAAAGCTGGAAAATTGTGAATAAATGTTATGTTAACTTAAAAAGATGAAATTATAAGCACTTTGAATGAATTATTCAAACGAATTCTCTTTAGATACAGCTGATATAAAAATAAAAAAAGGTAGGAAAACAACGAAACAAAAAAAAAAAGGAAAATAGACCATGCGGAAAAATAGCTCCAAGATGGCAATTTCGTTGATTAAAAATCAGGCAAAGGATCTTTTTTCTTGTCTCCTGTATTTTTGGCATATCTTTTTAGATATCGGCTTCACGGAACTGGATACCTAATTCAATTTCTTTGGAAAAGTCAGTCAGTTCCCACACGAAAGCCATGAGACGGTAACATCAAAGGCAGGCAGGCGACAGTTGCTGGCTTTTGGCGCCTGGACCCGACACTGTCGATAAGATCGCTTCATACGAAACTCTCAAAAGGAGAAAGGTTTCTCCTCAAAAGAGAAGAAAAACTTTTTGAAAGGCCCATTGGATAATAATAGAAACAGTTGAAAGAAACTAGAGTATGCCGATCTCTTATTCACACAGGGAGAGGATAAGCGCTGATCATAGAATTTTTGCCGATACCAACAAATGAATAATAATAACAGCTTTGATTCTTGACAGCATTGTGTACAAATAAACGAGCAAAAACCGGTTCATTGCATTATAAAAAAATTGACTGAAACGTCTTAATCTAATGTATCAGTTCTAATAGAAATCTGATCTTTTTTTCCATGGGAAAATATTGTCTATGCAAATGAAATTATGGGAAGATAGTGTGGTATGTAGAGGAAGGGAAAAAGTATGTATTCGCAAGCGAGAAAATTAAAGGTGATCACAAAGCGTTAGAGCTTTCGCGAAGACCAAACAGTAATTACCCTTCTGACTGTGCAATTTTTAAAAATCAGTATTTAAATTCGATATTTGCAACTAAGTTCAAATATTTTTTTATATAACAAAGCGAACTGACACTATATGTTCCCCGACAATAATATGATATAATAAAAATCTTCAATCATAAAAATTAACACACTAAATTCAGAAAAACGCTGGATGCAATAGAAAATGGACTGGTAGTCAACCGGCGAAAATCAGAGGATAAGTAGTTGGGGTGTTAATTCTTTGCACTCGGATGGTGACTTTCATTCACCATTCAAGATGGCGAGTCATTTTGAACTGTTATTCATTGATTGATTTAATTTTGATTGTTAAAAATACCTGCAGAGTAGTAAGAAGATACAAAATAATTAAACGGGAGAATTCAACTTAAAAAATTGAGTATAGTTATTTTTCGGAACGATAAGCAAGTCTTTTTATTAGTGAACAATTTTGCATCGAATTATTTTTCCAAGTGCAAAGGGTTAATAATCCCAGGTTTTACAAAAACAAATTTCAAAACAACTGAGAATCTTAATTTAATGTATAAATTTGATATATATATCTAGAAGAGGATATTTTTTATTGGAATTCAATAAACATACATATATTAACCGCGCGTTCGAAATTTTGGAAGAAACTGCAGCATGAAAATATCTTAATTGTGAAGAATATGAAGAGAAGCAATCGTAAAAGATCTCACTGTGCTCAATAAATGAACAATAATAACAACTTCTTCAACAAAACTGCAATATGAAATTGCAAAAAAGAAAATCAAACTGACACTGATATGAAATGATCATAGTTGCTTTAAATGAAATTTCTATGTAAATAAACAGGTTTTATGGTTTTGTGACGATACTATATTCAAAATGAAACTGTTTAATTGTCTATAGCTGACTAGGATCGACGTAATTGAGAGAGAATGTCCTTTTTTTTAAAAAAAAAAAAAACCTTAACTGCTTAGTTTTATCTACTATCTAATTAGATAGCACCTTTTGTTTGCGGGATATGCCATACTTTTGATTCAGTTATGAATCAATGGAATATTTGAGGTGTTTGTAGATTATTTGCGATTTTCTTATCACTTTATATCATCTTTGAAGGACAACAACCATAACTCTTGACTATCAAAGGAACATATGGCCCACTAAAAATTGAAAATAAGAAGTGATTACAAATTTCGTAGAAACTCAATTTATCCTAGCTGTAGTTCACATATTGTTGTACTTATTTCATATTTAATTAATTAAATGGCGTTTTTTATTCCAGGCGAAAGTCAGGATATATTAAAAGCTTTTGTATTTTATTTTCGATTGATTTCTGCAGTTTGGATCCATTGATCATCAGTACACATATAGTATACATAAATAATGATAAGTGATTGCTAATATATGTATAAATTTTCATGAACACTAATAATAATCGTTCTATACAAAAAAAAATGAAATTTTTTGTGAGACTACTCAAAAAAAAAAAAAAAAAAATGGCTGCCAGTCTCAAATTTCGGATTAGAATCTGTGGAAAAAAATTCCAGATAATAAATTTGTCTGGTTTGGAATGAAATTCGTTGTTGTATCTTATGGACAAGCCCGCTATTACGAAGACAGAGATTTAAGCCTATAGGGTGCGTCTCTTGTTTTAATAGAATCAACTAGAGCCAAGAGAACAACTTTGCTACTTACGCATCACTCGCTTGCATAAACTCTTTTTAGAGGAGTTAACATTCACACATCTCACAGATAGAATAGGAGAAGAACAACCATACCCGATCCGGGATTCGAACCCAGGACGCCCAAATCACGGGGAAGATGTGCTAATCCTACGCCGGGACGCTGGCAGAAGCAAATATATTCAGCCTCAAAAGAAATAGGGGGGAAATAGAAATAGGATTTTTTAAAATCCTATAGTCAGAGTATTAAAAAGTGATAATGCGATGCATATATAATTTGAGGGTACGGCAGTTAAGGTGTTAACTAAAATTAACTATCGATTTTCTTAAAAACAATTTTGATGCTCATTGTCTATGCAAATGAAATTGCAGCATGTAGACCCCTATTTCAGAAGACCCCTATTCCCCACACACCCTTCTCCCGCGTTGCATAAAACTGTGGGCAATAGGTAAGACCGCGAATGCCTCACATGGCAGTGGCGAACTTTATGATATATAAGTAGAATTCTGAACTTGAGTCTAACATTTCTTCTTAATCTACTCTAGGAATAAGCATTTTCGGTACATTTCTTCTGACCTACTGTAACCGAAATTCGGCAATAAAACTACAGCTGTTTTCAAAATATTACATATCGAATTTCATTAAGTCATTGCATTTACGAGTATTTACGCTTGCATTCATGTAAAGAAACATTGACAAATGGTCCACCCTTTGACAGACTTCATTCAAAATTTGATAAGAATGTCATTTTAGATTCTAATTCTGAGTACCAAATTTATTTATGTAGCTCTCCACGTTTTAAAGTTCTTAGTTCACTTGTATTTGAACAGCGAATCAGACAAGCTTTCTTTCAATGGTTTTCTTTCAAAATTTGTAGAAATCTACAAATTTGGTCTTAAATCCATATACCGATTGTTATCCGTTTACTTAAAATGTTTCTAAATTACCAAAAAAAAGAAAATATATTATTTTGCATTTTAGATGGAGATATTGAACAGTAATATCAAAAGTTTCGTTTCCTTGTTGCATAATATCTAGATCAATAACGTTCACGAACATTCCAATCAACACTAATCACTAAAATCGGTTTATAAAATGCAATGCTAAATATAAAACAAAAATAATGTTTGAAAAAATTATCAGCAATAGCCTCCAACTAAAGGAAGAATATTATCCCTCTGCATAAATATAAATTTAAAAAAAATATTTAACCGTATCAAATTAATCTTATTGCAATCAAGCATAAAAAATGTAAATAAAATGGGAAATTGACTATCCCATAACTTTTATTCTTGCTTAGCTTTATTCACTTACAGATAAATCAATCAGTTAAAATATTAAAGAATCTGTCTCAGTTTCATGGCATCAAAATCGAAGCTAGGGATTCTCATCCTATAATGACGCACAGATCAAAAGGCCAGAAATATTTTTAATTTTATCCAACTTTACAAACAATGGTGGAATAATATTTATGCTGATAACTTTCATAAGCAAAAGTGTTTTATTAATGTTACTTGGTTAGCGTTGATAAGAATCATTGGCACTTTTAAATTTAAACCCTATACTGCAAAATAAGATATTAAAAGAACATTTTAATGTTATTCATGATTTTCTAGCATTAATTACTTTACAGACCATTTTAATAGCAGAAGAAGGCTATTTTGATCGTAAATTTATACCTTGTGAGGTTATAAGAATCGCACTTGAGCCGGAACCCCTTTCATAACTTTCTTATGACACTCTGAATAGCAATTTGATTCTGAACGATTTAATATTTAAGATACCGTTAAAAATAGTACATGTTTCAAAAAGTCCAAATCATGACCTTCTTGTTTCAAAGCATACTACAGTGTCAACATCATATATATAATCGTCCATCGTAGTCTGTTTTGTTGGGCGGAGTTCCCTACATCCTACCCTTTTGGTCTGACTCGTTAACGCACGGGAAATTCCAACTTTTACTTTAGCTTCTAGCTACTCATTGATGTGTGAATGTGTGAGTGTGTAATGTTTAAAAGTTTTTTTTTTGTGTGTGTGTGTTAATAGTGACTGATATGTAAATATTCTTAAATATAAATAATGATATTTATGCTGATTCATTACATTATCAATTTACGTACCAAATTGTAGAAAGTTACTAATATTTTCCATTCGTATATTTTTATTTTGCATTTAGGATTGCATTTTTTTTTCAGTTAGGGGATTACTGATTTTAATCCGATTTTAATTATTAGTTTTGATTTGAATGTTCTTGAACATTATGGATAGAGAAGATCGCAAGGGACAAAACTTTTAATCTTATTAGATACTTTCACCTCAAAATGAAATGAAAATAATATATATTTTTTATTTCCTTGAGCATTCTGCCAGCGCGCATGAAATTTGTTACTACAGCTTCCGATACTTTATTTGTGAAGTTCAGATCTCAGATATTGTTAACAAGATAACAGACCGTCAAGACGGGCTCATCTTCTGGTGTGATTCCTTTTTTACTAATTTAAAAGTTTATTTCTGTAAAAAAGATTGAAAATCAATATGTTTTCAGTTATGTTCTCTGTCCCAATATAATTGAAAATAATTATAATTATTAAGAAGAGAATAATAAGAGTGAAGTAAGTGCAGATTTTAAATTAAGAGTTAATTTAAAATCTGCACTTACAATTGCTCTTTTTACTGTATTTTCAGATTCTCTGGTTCCCCCCCCCCCACACACACACACAGAAAGAGAGAGAATCAGATAAAAAATCGAATCGAATAAATAAAATTACAATAAAAAATATTTCCTTCCCCCTCTTGTTACCCTCCCTCTTTTTGGGGGAAATTCGAATGTAATTTCTCTCATGTGTTTTGGAAATGCAATTTGGAAGAGCAATTTTTTTAATTAATTTCCATTTTAAAAAGATTAAATGAAAGAAAAAAATGAATGAAAAAAATGCATAATTTTTTATACGAATAAATAAACGATCATTTGGGGAATTTAATTCTGAGTAGATCGATAACTTCGTTAAAGGTATTCGGTAATGAATAAAAGAAACGCTTTTTTTTTCTTTTGATACAAAAGCATAGGTTTAAAAAAAAAATCCCCTTATTTTAGTTAGAGCTTTTTAATTTTATCATAAAATAGAGCTTGCATTTTTATTTCTTAAAAAAATAATAGAAATTTTTTTTCATTGAAATATTTTCTTAGCGATCTTTGCAAGGTACAGAAAGGCGAATAGAAGTTCGATTTAATATCCATTGAACTTTCAAATAAAATTTTTATTATTAATAAAACATTTTTCATTTAATAGTAATAACAACAAAAGTTTTATAAAACTTCTAATTTATTTGTTAAAAGCAAAATAATAATAATTATTATCATGGATAATCGGAAAAAGTTTTTGTAGGCCATAAAAAGTAATCTAAATATTTCTCACATCTTAAAGTAATTGATTTTTAGCAAATTCTAAGATTAAGTAAATATTTAAAATTATTTTAAGTCTTGACCTAATGCTTTATTTCTTTCAATGATATAACTTTAGCACTTTCAAAGCTACCGATGATATATTTCATCTTTCAGATACTTTTAATTATAGGTTTCTGTGTTGTACAAAAAAAATGAAAAAAGTAAAGGTTTTCTTCAGATATGTATTAGAAATTTCAATTTATCTAAAATTTCATGAGAAACAAATTTCAGCTCACAGAAACCTGTAATTGGAAGTATTTGAAAGACGAGATGTCTCGTCGGTAGCGTGGAAAGTGTTAAATAATTTTTCATACCTTATAATCCATTTATATACATTAATTTAGAACCCTTTTATGATATTATTTCTATAATGTATGCATTTGATATAGTACAGTTAGTTCAATAAAATTCCTCATTGTAAAGGGATAGTAGAAATAAACTATATATATATATATATATATATATATATATATATATATATATATATATAATCTTGCAGATTGAAACTAATAAAGAAAAGATGATTTGACTAAAAAAAGAACCCAGGAACTTTTCGAATAGCAACTAATGCATCAAACGCCGTAAGTGGTGAAAGCAGATTTTAAGGAATGAGAATGTAATGGCAGAATGTTACGTGAAGTGAAGGTTATGGTAGAGGCAAAAATGGCAGACAATGTACTGTTTGTAAATTAATGAATTTCGGGTAAAATGGGGGACAGTGTACATTGCTAGCAATTAAAGGAATATCAAGCATCAAGTTTATTGGACATGAGAAAAGTGGTGTAAAATCCAACAGGAAATAGAAACTGTTGAAAGATTCTTGTTCCAAAGAAGGTAAAAGAAGGTAAACAATCATTCTTATAGAATCAGGCTTACTCAACGCTAATTATAATTTCAAAAAAAGATATATAGGATTTTATTCTTTGATGTGTATTTATTTTTCCTCTTTTACGATAAGCAGAATTCAGAGTTAATAATTCAGAGTTTAACAAAAATAATTCCTATATTTAAAATAAAACTATAAAATTTTGATTTCTATAATCACTTTTCAGTTTGTTAAGAAATAAAATATTATTTTAAAATTCTAACTATGATACTCTAATCCAAGTAAATTCAAATTTTAATCCTTGCACTCAGATGCTAACTTTCATTCACCATTCAAGATGGTGCATTATTTTGACGGTTTTTTGTTTGTTTGTTTTTTGTTAACTTTAATTGTGAAAAAATACCTACAAAATGGTAAAAAGATTAGGAAAATATACATTTATTTTTCATAACAATCAACAAGCCCTTGTCGTAAGTTAATAAATATGCATCGAATTGCTTTTCCGAGTAAAAAGGGCTAATTCCCGTCAAAATAAATTTTAATTTTTTTTAAACTTTAATATTAACTTTCTTGTAGTATCGCTTTCAATGCTTCATGTTAATACAATTTTATTTTGATCCCAGTGATTTTAATAAACAAGTTATCTCTTATTACTTCATTATTAAAAACATTTTTTCTAAAAAAAACTTTTAATTTTTTATTAAGGTTTCAACTCTGTTTCTTGAGTTATGTTTTGAAATTTTCACCGATCCTTCCCATGAACATCATGCCCAACTACAAAGCCATATGTTATACGTCGAGACCTCGAGACGAGAGATTCTTCTTAAAGTGACTGTCGTCGTCATTCTTCAATGACACAGAATTGTTGCTACCGGTAAGTTTAGATCTTCCAACCATCCTATTTGCATGTGAACAATGTAGGCGGCAAAGTGTATTTTAAAAGCAAAGTATCTACACCGAACCAAAGGAGAATCTTTGTGAATAGCGAAAAAAGAGACAGAATGGGAAAGAAGGGCGATTATGGTCTGGGTTTTCGAATTCACTGTCTCCAGCTAGAGATGTCGCTTATCTTCAAAGTACCCTTCTCGTTTTTGAAATGTCTTTCTTTCGAGGCTCCTTCCTTAGCAGTTTTGGATCACGTTGTCATAATCACAACAGTGTCAGAGGTCAGACCAAACGTGATGCCGAAGACGGCTTTTTCTGGGAAGGGGGGGGGGTGAAATTTGAAACTGACAAATTGCTTGAAAACATTGCGAAACTTTTTTTCTCCCAATATATAGATTTGCTTAACTCGTTCGCTACCTTGACTCATACTTGTGATTTGAATCATCATTCTAATTAGATTATCACTTCTCTGTCATTTATTAACTATTGTTGTTTAGAAGGGTTCATCTAATTCGATAGTGGGTAAAAGTGTAGAATAGTGTGCCCCTTGCTGCACCAAGGATGCCAAATCGCCAACCAAGATGGCGGACAAAATAAACAAACTGTTCCGCTGAACAGTTACGGTTGCCATTTCCCACCTTTTTATTTAGAATGTTTATAATTATTTGTTTAATACTGCCTGGTGCCTTCTACAGATGCCTTCGGCATCTGTAGAAGGCACCGGGCAGTATATTTTAACTTTAAAAAAACATCCTAGGGCTTCGCTTTCATACGGAGCGGGAATGCAGTAGCTTCGCTAGCAAATTGAACAGATGGACGGTGTGGATTAAAGAATAGCGCATAATAATATTACCAGAAAGAATAAATGATGTTATAGGAACGAATATTATACAGCATTTTTAATATTTAATGTACTTACTTGCTTTATTTAATCTTTTCATAAACACTTAACACTTCATAACACTCAAAGCATTCTTTCCAAGCCTCATCAACTCAGTAAAAAAATATTCCAATCACCCTTCATCAGGTTCGAAATAGTGCATAACATCCCAACTACCAAATATCCACTCCTGAGCGATTGCAGACATAATAATATTTCGAGGGAACCAAACGTTGGAGCACCAAAAAAATTACGAGAACTGCGAATAATTCCATGGCAGACTTCTTTTAATACGAAAACGCAGACGATTTGCGAATTCACATAGTGGTAATTAAAAGTGTGAAAACGAAATTATTTTTTGTAAATATTAACAGAAAAAAAATGAAATAAATGTTATTTTAATTAATATTAATTTTATTCTAAACTTTCTTTGTATAATAAATTTTAAATTAAAAGAATAAGCAAAATTTAAATCATCTGAAATCGATATTTTAAATATTAAATTTATTATAAAACAGTTGTAGTTCCTGAACAACTCAACTATTGTAAAAAGTAGTAAACAAAACATAATTAGGGTTACTGTAAGAAAGTTCCGTTGGGTTGCCATATTGGCGATAAACTCGGGGGCACACCGTGCTACACTTTAACCCGATAGTGTCACAGACGAGTCACGTGGCAACCAAAGTGTTAAATATTGGTATGGAAAATAAATAATTCAGATTATTTTAGTTGTATTAACGTACTTTTTTGATTTCACAAGAAGTATTTCGAAACAGAACTCGTTGTTTTGTAATGCGGTTGGTTGACGAAACTGATTTTTGAACCAACATCTTAATTTTATCAGGTGTTTAACTCGAAACTTCAACAGGTAAGTCTAAACATATTTCATCAATTGGTAAACAATAATGTTTTAAACTTATGACAGTAAGATTTTTAATAGCTATTTAAATGTACCAACGAAGGGAAGTACTTTTAAAACGAAGTGAATTATTATCTTTATACAACGTTATAACTATATAATTTAACACTATGTAAGCATTGAAAAATATACAATATTCCATTTAGGGGAACTAGGAGATACACATTTAGTGGCTATTGGAAATCAGGCGCATGTACACAACATTCGGAGGAAGAAAATCTAGAGCGGCAAGTACAAACTCGAAGCCTTATAGATCGGCCACCACAATACAACTATAATAAACAATTCATTCACATTGCCCAAAGAAATGAATGTGCTTCCTTTGTCTCTTTCTGAATCATAATTTCGAGAGGTTATTTCTTTTGGTCATAGTGGCTTCATATTAAAGTCACAACTTCTGGATTGTAGGATTGCGGATTTGAGACTCGATCCAACCGTCATTAGTTATGAGGGGCTGTTTCACATTAAATCTGCCGTACAGGGTCAAATGGCTATCTGACAGTAATTCAAACTGTTGAGGTCCATCCCTTGTCAGGTTTCGAAACGGAGAGATGACGTTTATATTTAACTTCCTTGTCGGTTTTTCATTATCTTATTATTATTTTAAATATATAAACACGCGGCAAAAAAAGTTTACATTTATTTATTTCATTTTTCAATTGGAAAAAGATTGTGGACAACAAAAGTGAATGATATCATAAAGATGATCCTAGAATTTGAAGGTATAAAGATGCCAAATAAGGGGTATCTTAGAGATTCTACCATATTTTTCCCTTTTAGCATCTTTTTATATTTGGTTCAGAACTTCTTTTAGCTCCAGACATGCATTTACATGACAAAAATTAAGCACGATGTTAAGACATTAAAATATCTCTTCCTCTATAAATTAATTAGCAGAAATATGTACAGCAATGTGCATAGCATCTGATTATAGTGAAAAAAATTGAATGTTAGCTTCCATTGTAAGTTTGTATTTTTGTCACCAAGATATAAACCTTAATTTTTGCGGTAAAAAGTAAAATTATTCCTCATCTAGAATGTCCAGATGATGAATAAGAATACCAATTCATATCAAGAATGATTTTCAGAATTGAGTCAATTTATATTCATGTGATACAAGTGAAAGGCGATGCGTTAATTTGATTTTACAATCTATTATACATTTTGTAAGCGGGAAAAAGAGGTGACGTGACATCAGAACACAGCACACTGCTTCTTTAAATGAAATGCCCTGTAAGCTATCGCATGCGACTGCAATGGCATGTGAATTGGTTCGAATATAACTTCTTTTAAATAAATGGTGGATGTTTTTGTATTTAAGAGATTTTGTAACCAACTTTTCGATCGTTTCTGATGCCCCAAAAATTCTGAATTTTGTGAATTCGCATGTTGCTGATGAAAATAAAATATTTTAATGTTTTCAGAGCATTGATACCATTTAATCGATTAATTTTCTTTGATTTTTTTACCATATAAAAGATTCCTTCCAAATATGAATCAAGCAAAAAAAAAAATGATAACGATAATCCTTAATAGGTATAATACTAAATTACATTCATATTAAAGGGTAAATGTATAAAATAATAAAAATAAACAATTTTAAAAACATACTTTTATTAAAATACGAAAAAGCGACGATAATATTTATCCAGAAGTGAGTTTTATGAGTTTACGAAGAAATTCCACTAATATGTCAAATTTTGAATTTCAATGGTGGCAAAAAAGGTGTCCAAAGCATACATCCACTTTTCTGGTACTTTTGTATACACAGAAATCGAATTCTTTCCTAACTATTGTTTGCAAATGGCATAAGGTTAATAAAAAACAAATACATTTATTAGAGAGCATATGAGAAAGTTTTATGGAGTTCTCTCCCGTTAGATCATCGATATCGATCAAAGAACTTCAAAACCGACAAACAAATTCTTCAACGTCTTATTAAACAATAAAATTTGTCTGAATTTCATCACAGTACAATAGTCACTGTTATATATTTTGTTTAAAATTAATACTGAAAAATTTATGAAAATAATTATGTAAAATAAAACATGTATCGCTGAAATTTTAATTCTTTAAAATTAATTATGTGAAAATGGTAATTTTTGTGATAACATATACTGAAATTGCTCAGTAAAAGTGTTAAAATTTCAATTAATTTTTAATTTATTAAAAATTAATAAAAATTTTGTAAAAGCTTTTGGGCATTGAACATATATTTCCCCAACATGTAAATAATTGCCAAATTTGGTTGTTCCATATCAAATTGTGACCTTGTAGAGCATTGCAGTCATGTCCTAAAGCATTAAAACATATGCTTATTTGCTTGACGTGCAGTACATATGTCAACCTAAATACGCTATCCTGAATAATTCTACCTTAATTTTCATTCCAGTTTTATCCAACTGGATTACAAACTATCCCATTAAAGCACCTTGTTATGAATGTGATCAATAGATCGGATGGAAAGGGTTACAGAGACCCGCTTCTTATGAAACAGCATGAAATGATAGCATTATTTGACATTCAATACTGCCGCCCAAACCTGCTTATTGAAAACTGGCGGAAGGTTTCAATGAAACGGTGGCGAAAACATCCTAGAGGGGTGCAAGACGGTACCCCAACTCGTACCAAACAGTTTATCAATATTTGAGTTCCTTTCAAACACAATGCTGGTGCAGTGAGGTGAAAGGAGGCCGTCTGAAGGGTCAACGGATCATGTCGCACTCCGTGTTAAGAAGAAGGAGGTATGAAATGGTGTCTTCAAAGGTGCGCGGTCTTGGCACAATAGGTAATTGCAATGCCGACAGTTTGAGAGGGATCCGGACGGTGAACCCCCGATTGAAAGAGGCGAACTTTTCGAAATCGGTGTGGAAGAATCGCTTTCTTTGGCGTATCATCTGCTTCTCCGAACCAGAAAATTACATTCCTTTGTGAAAATGAACGACTTTTACACTCCAGAATAAATATTCACCAGGAGGACGACTGGGCGATCTGAAACGTGATTCACCTTTCCAATAGGAATTGCCGTTTTTTGGACTTAGGAAAATGACTTTAAAAGGAGCTTTATTTAATACCATGAAAAATAAAGGACTCATTGTTTGTTGAATTGTGGTTGTTTTAATCGGTATTATAAAATATCTTTGGAGTTTTGTCGTAGAAAAAGAAGGCCGAACTAAAATTCTAGCTCTGGCTAAATAAATGTGGTTTAAATATATGGGAACTACAAAAACAAAAACTAAATTCATTTCAAAATTGGTGTTTATTTCTAAAATGATATGCAAAAGGAAAAATGACAACTATTCGTTTAATGTTTAATTTCTAGCACTTGGCACTCGTCTGTATTAACATATCTCCTACTTCGAAACGTCTCATCTACGTTGACTGATTTCAAAAACGATTCAGGGTGAATGCAAGTGATTTCTGTGTCTGATACGATTTATTTCTTCTCATACGTAAAAATATTTACTCGTATCGATAACAGAAATAATTTCGGATGTCAATTTGTGTTTTCAATCATGCATGAAAATTTTTTGTAAAATTTAGGCATCCATTTTCATTGAATTTTGCCTAAAAATCTGAACAGTGATGGGTCTTGCAATGGGGCTACAGGTGGATGAAATAGCACTTCAATCTTGCATGTCTAATAATCGGCCACTGCCGAATATTGCGACTCATTATTAATTATTTTGCATTACAAAAATCATTTTTATCAACAAAAAAATCATTATACATCATTATGCGAGGTAGATCGCACCAGAGGCGACATCCCAGTTATGTAAATGCTAAGCTGCTATATAAGCAAGAAAGTTCTCTTTTCCCTGCCGGGTACTACCTTCATAGACGGTTCTGTACAATAATTGGAGCCATTTTACGTTCATTTTAGTGCCGGACTGTGTTGTCGTGGCTGTTCGAACATCACATTAAGTCGGATACTTTGGCATGGCTGGAGCTGGTTCCTTCTTTGGTTATGTTTGATGAGCCGCAAATATATTCGTTGTGGGCAGACATTTGACATAGATAATGCAATTCGTATTTATGATCATATGAATAATATATCGAATTAATACATCTAATTTTTATTAATATATTTAATTTTTAAAAGACGAGATTATTTACACTTTGATTTTTTCGAATATCATAACATGGCAAGCTTTTCATGTCTACTTTCATCGTGCTGTTAAGAGAATCGAATATGCATATTTGAAGAGTATTGACCTCGTTTCACCTTATAAAAGTCTATAATTTCAATTAAAAAGATTGTAAACCAAGTTTCACTTCCTTAGCTCGTTGAAGCTTTGACTTATACCTAAATACACATAAATACAGGGTGGCCCAGAAGTCACTTTACATTTTGAAAATTAAATAACTTTTTTTCTATTAATATATTTCTTTTTCTCTTTTCAGAATTAAAAAATATAATCCCTGGAAATTTTTGCCATGGATAAGTTTACAACAGAACAACGAGTGAAGATAATTGAATTTTACTTTGAAAATGGACGGTCAATTGTTGCAACAGAGTCAATACAGTCATTTAAGAAAAAGTTATTTAATTTTCAAAATGTAAAATGATTTCTGGGCCACCCTGTACATGGACTCCTCCGCAATTTAAATCGACCTTAAAATCTGGCATTATTGCTATGTATCAAATTGTATGCATCTCTCTCTCCCTCTCTTTCTTTTAAAAAAATTGTGTTCATATCAGCAGGAACAAGATATGTTTTTTAATAATAAATCATAAAAATCTCGAGGTCGAATTGTTTTGAAGATTACAACAGTTCTTTATATATTTAACGTTGATCAAATTAAAATAAATAATAAAAAATTTAATTTTAATCATATAATTAAAATGAAACTAGAAAACTTAGTTTCACAGACCTGTGTACCATTGCAAATATATAAAGGTAAATTTATCTTATTCAGCATCATCTCTCTTGGGCCGCGGTGGCCCGGTGGTAAAGTCTCGGCTTCGAAACCGGAGGGTTTCAGGTTCAAGATTCGATTCCACAGAAGAACCGTCGTGTGAGGAGGTCTGTTGCGCGTTAAATCTGTCAGGCCAAATGTCCTCTCGCTGGTGTGGCTTGGTGTGGAGAGGGGGGTGCCAGTTCAGGTGTCGTCCTCGTCATCTGACCGTGGTTCAAAATTACGAGGTCCGTCCCAAAATAGCCCTCGTGTTGCTTTAAACGGGACGTTAATATAACTAAACTAATTAAAATTCAGCATCATCTCTCGCAGCAGATTCAAATGAAGTGCAGTTAAAAATTTCATTAGCAAGACTGTTAACCAATGAAAAAATTTTTTAGTTCATGCAGTTCCAATACAATATAAAACAAGATGCAATTAGATGTTAGATGTTATTCGCAACTGCGTTTATCAAATGACTGGGATAACACGCGAATGAACTTCACGGCACGACCTTGTACTTAGTGCTGTGGTCGAGCCATTTAATACCCATCAATCACATTTAACTGAACATTGAGTATCAATTAATTTTTTGCTGCAGTTCTGCTTTACATTCTTGCAACCTTGAAGTCATCTGAAATCAATGACAACCAAAAAAAATTCTTGCTTTATAGAGGACAAATATGGAAAGTTCCTAAAAAGGTTTTTTTGAGCTCCCTGACATGATATTATAATTTGTTATACACTAAAGAATTTGTTCCTGTCTTACAAAGATTAGACTTGAGCACCTTATGCGAATCAATAATCATTTTTGTCAGCATTCGAAATTCAAGTATTACAAGCTGCCATTTTTGCAAACCTTAAAGAAAAAAAAAACTTTAAAGAAAAAACCTTAAAGGGGGAAAAAAAAAACAGAATCTTCAGTGTAGCCATATTGGGATTTCTTGAAAATGTTGCTTTTTAAACAGGGTAGTCATCAATGAAGAGACAACTTTCTGTATAACAAGAAATGTGTCGATAAAGTATAATAAGAAATGACTAGATATTTGCCAGTTAAGGAAGTGTACTCACATTGAATCTTCGTAAAGTAAGTAAAAAACTTTCGTATATTACTTTATTTTTGGTACATAAATATTTTAATAACATTTCAGAAGGTTATAGAGCTTCTTTCTTTCTTTTTAGGGGGTGGGGGACATTCTATAATAAAAATCTGAAATGCCTCATTTTTTTACAAGTACAAAATTATCCAAACTGCGAAGAGACCTACATCTTATTGGCTTAATCTCGGATTGATAAAAGGAATAAAAAAGTGTGATAAAACTTTTGGCTCCTTAGTTAGGTAGGGAAATGTAGGTAAATCTGACAGGCATCAAATGTGATGGTTTTGACTCAATTTGGAAAGCAAATCTACTTAAGTCTATGACTCAAGGACTCCTGATATATAGAAAAGTATACTTATTTTTATTGGTCAAAGTGACTTGGAAGTACTTGGGTAATATCTGAGATCTTCAATATATATGGCAGGTGAATGTCTCCAATGTTTATGAAGATACAATAGGTTGCTACCCAAAATGGCTTTCAGATAAAATCACTTTACATTTATATTTCCCACCCAACGAAAACTGGAAAACCTTCAGCATATACATTTGAGAGCAACAATAAATTTGTTTTTTAAAACAAGCACCAATGTATCAAATTTTTAAAAATCCTTTTTTAAGCTCACAATTAGAGATTAGAGCACTTTATTTTACATTTTATGCCCCTCAACTATGCCATTCCAGATTTCAAATGTGATAATAGTTGGGCTTATGTAGTGAATTACACCTTGTTGTATTCAGAAAATTATGTATTGAAGTATATAATCTTCCATTGAAGCCAAGATTTCATCTTCATTATCTAACAAAAGTAATCTTTGCAAGTAATCGGAACATTTTAAGTAAAATCTAATAAAGAATATTTTAAGTAATTTTTAAAATAATTCAAATTTATGGAAGGATTGTCACTAATGTTTTTTTTTTTTTTCACAATGTGACTTAACAAAATTTGATGTTTAAAACTCGATATAAGTAAAAAACTAAAATACAATAAATACGATTTTATTCAAATGGATAATGCTCATTTGGTACGTCATTCATTAACGCGACAATAGATGTTAGATGCCCTTCCAAAATTTAAAAAATATCTTTAAATATTTAGCGAAAAAAATTAATGAAATATTCTTAGCGGTTTAAAAATTAGATATATATACGAGAGAGAGAGATGTCAACTGCAGGATGAAAATCAAGCCTCTACTTTAATGAATAGAGATGGGTCATACCACAAGAAACCACACACTATATGATAAGAACGAATATTGAACTTGACGAACGGCTGAGCCGTCTTATATCGAAGAACACTATTACGTGGCTAAAAACAGTTCTATTGGCTGAAATCGGATACCTCATTATGGGTTGTTTAGTTATGATGCAAGCGGCTCGTGGATGACACTCCAGACAATAACACAAATTTGCAATTTAGACATATAGACATAGAAGTGATATGAATGAAATCTCAGTCTGAATGTAAAAACTTTTCAGCTGAATCATTTAACTGAGAATTGCCATCTTCTGTATATTATATATTATTACAGCTTTAAAGATTATAATAAATATGAAGCAAAAACACCCATCCACTTTACTGACTATCGTTATAATTACATTGAAAAAAAGTCATTGATAAATGCTTGATAAATCATATTGATAAAGCTAGTTCTATGTTCTAGCACTAGCAATACCTCTTGACATTTTGAGTCAACCGTGAAAGACGGTTTTTCTTTTTTTCCTTCTTTCCTTTTAAAAAAATACAATGATTAATATTTTAATACTATAAAAAAACAGTAATCTTAAAGATATTGTTTTTACTTTAAGAAAGGAATTAATGCAGAATTCCCCCCCCCCTCGCACATGCACCAGAACGAAAAATTAAGCCGTTATTAAATATCATTAAAAAAAATTTCAGTTGCAAATAATTTTCATGGATTTTTTTTTCATTCTAATGCGTGCAAAACTAAAAATTACAAAACTTATTTTTAAAAAAGAAAGGAAAAAAAATGAAAAATAAATTTATAGAAAAGAAAAAAAATAATTTCCTTCACAAAAATCATTATTTTCCTTCCGATATAAAGGATTCGCAAGTTTAACCAACGCATCGCATTAACAAATTATTTTACATAATATATATTCTGACTGAGGCAGGGACTTACGGGGCAGGTGCCCCGAGCCCTAACATCAGAGGGCGGCCTCAAATCGAATAGGAAGTTTATTTGGCGTTTCCTTCTTTAATGAAAGTTTTTTTTAACAAAATATCCCTCAGTTTTGTATTGACATTTTCATTAATCTACTGTATGAACACAAAAAAATCTATATTTCTTAAATTCTTACCTTTCTAGAGCGGAATTGAGCTCTAGAGCGGAATTGAAAAGTTTTCGCAATTACGAAGGGCAAGTTTGTCAAATCAAAAGCTTATATTATTGTCTATCACAAAATGCGATATGTTTACAAAAATGTGAGCTTCTGATTAAGTAATAAATTAGTTAAAATAGCATTGTTTTTCAAAGACAAAAAAGAATCCCTTCCCCCAAGAAGTTTTTGCTCGGTGCCTCAATTAGGCTAAGCCGGGTTCTAATATTATAGAAACATATCATCTTTCGAATCTAAAGAAAAATAACATTTATTCTTCTGAAGCGTATCTTTTAGCAAAAAATAAAATAAAATAAATAAATAAAATCTTTTGGCAGATAAATAATTCATATTACAGATTAGAAGGGAATCGAATCTTCAGCCTTAGTGAGAATTATTGTTCTTTGTTTGAAATACAGGGTTCGACAGAGAAACTTACTTATTTGAAAGATCAATAAAAACAAAAGTACTTAGTTATTGTTTTAATTCTTTTTTTTATTTGAGAACACAATATCCCAATTTTCTTCCATACAGCTTTAAAAATGACATCGGTTAAATGGCGACCCCCATTGCGCATACACTGATTAAGACGATTTTTGAAGTTCGTGTCCACTCTTTGCAGAGTTTCAATCGGCATGTTGGTAATGGCGTCGAGAATGTTGTTCTTGAGGTGAGCTATTGTCCGTGGTCGATCGACATAAACCAGGGATTTTAAAGTGAGCCTCGTCACTGAAAATAACGACTGCGTCTTCAGGCAGGTTGTCAAGCAGCATTTCAAATGCATTTTGACGGGCAACAAAATCACGTTCAGTTAATTTTTACACAACAGCCAATTTATAGGGATGGAATTGAAGGTCTTGATGGAGAATTCGTCGAAAAATGGTCTCAGAAATTCTCAGAACAGCTGCGTGCCGAACGCAGAACTGACTGCCTCACTCTTTAGATATTTCCCGGAGTTCTGGTGGTCCGCTGATGTCCATTTCTAGGTTTAGCGAAACTTCCAAACTCCTGAAAAGAGTTAACCCACGACAGAATCGAATTACGAACAGGAACGGATCTGTGAGGAGGAGTTGCAAAGCGAACGACCATTTGAAAAGAAGCTCTCGACGGCGAATTCCCACTGTTCTCTAGACCAGAGCAAGGTGACAACTAACTAGAAAAAGAAAGAAACTTGGGGATTGTTTTATCCAGTAAAACTACTATCATCTCTCTACCCATCCAAATCATCGCTCGGGAGTTTTTTCAAATAAGTAAGTTTCTCTGGCGCATCCTGTACATGTAAAGTTAAATGAAATAAGGTAAGAAGACGAATTCATTGAATAGAGGGGGGGGAGGGGATAAGTGTATTTTCTAAAGAGAACCACTAACTCTCTAACTGAAGTTAATTCATAGGAAAAAGTTAATATTATCGAATAATTCTCAGCAAAGAAGTATAACAAAAGAAACCGAAATTTTCATTCTTGATGAAAAATAATGATTATCTAATTGAATTATTTGCATGGAAAGTAATTCAAGTTATCATATCAAAGTTTTATTCCTGACGGAAAATAATTACTCTCTTGTACGGAAAGAAGCAATCGAAAATAAATTAAGTCAAGAAAATATAATAAGTAGACTGACGATTTATTCCTAACGAATAATTTACTCCTCTCGAAGAATAATACTCTTTCCTTATAAGTGAAAAGAGATGCTTGGAAACCGATCAATTCACGAAATAGAAAATAAACAAACCAAAGTTTCCTTCCTAACGAAAAATAATAATTCTCCGTATGCAAAAGCAAATTAATTCACGTAGTATCAAAAAAAAAAAAAAAAACAGATCGAAGTTTCATTCCTAACACAAAAAAAATTACCGCCAACTTCTATTCCCTAGAGTTAAAAAAAGAAAGAAAAATCGGGTGAAAGATCTCTCTTGTTTACGGATTCGAAAGGGGTAACCCTAGAGGGCCGAATGTTAAGTGGGTCCCAAGTCCCAGCTGCAAAGTTCGACAGCGATCATTATGCATTTGAAGACGAAGAAAAGAGTAAAGAATGCAGCCATTCCTCCGACAACAGATATTTTGCTGGATTTCTTTTTCGAGCGGAAGAATACGATTTAGGTTTAAAAAGGATTTGCCGGTTTAAAGCTTTGACTTCTAGCTTTAGCTTTTTGGGGGAAGGGGAAAAAAAGCAGACCGAATTTCTTGCTCCGAGGGAAAACAAACAAGCATTTCGCGTGGACATCAGAGCTGTCATGCTAGATAAGATTACCGTTATTTTATTTGTCTTGCAAACAGAAATGTTGCTCACCCACCCCTTTCCCTTCCGAAGAGTGTCTTCTAATGGGTAACAAAAAGGGAAGGGTTTTTGTTTTCCATCTAAACAACAATAAAAACATATCGATCGTGTTGAAACGCATTTGACTAACTCTAACATGAGGGGAAGGTATAGCACCCCAATGCATTGTTCTCCCAAAGCTTTTATTGGCGCATTTAGAGGATGTTTCGGGATTTTGTTTTATTGATTATTTTTATTTTGTTCTTTTTTTTTTCTAATTTTACTTTTATCTTATCGTTGTAGTATGGAAGTTTGACATTTTACTTTTAAACGGAAAAGTTTTATTTTCTTAGGTGACATTTGTAACGCAAAATGATAAGACATTGCACAACCTATTATACATTGTACAAGACCTATGCAATACTATGAATATTGTGGCGGTTTTTATATCCATCTGGATTAAGTACTTGAATCAAGAGCTGATAATGAAGACGAAATATGGCAACTTTTGTGGGGTAGAGCTAACTTGGAGCAGTTAAATGGCAACTGAGGTAGTAAATCGCCTTCCTCAAGTATTTCAAGACGAACTCGCACACATTTGTACTTTGTTCGGAGGATTTCGTTGCTGCCAATTTTTGAATATACTGGGTAAGAACACGAGCAGAGAAGGTAACTATAATTCTCAAAATGCGATTCATAAGAATATTGCACAATAAGCACCATCTCTCCTCCATCCCCCCACATTTGGAATCGAAAATCGAACTAAAGCAATTTCCTTGTAAAAGTACATATTATTTAAATGGAGAAGTCAATAAACCGTTGATGCTAGTTTAACAACAGTCGTCAGTAAGCTATTCTATAATTTAGTTGTCATTGAAAACAGCAATATTTTGTTAGATTCTGCAGCCAAAAATTAATTTTTGCTTGAATCATCGGTGTAAATCAAAATCTTCTTTTCTTTTAGTGAAAAATGCAAAAGAAAGATGGCAAAGGAAACAAATACGTGGAAAGTTGTCTTTACTTTTGATTTTATGGTAAAGGAAAGATTTCACGACAACGGCATTTCTTTATACAAAATTTAATAAGAAATGTTTTCTCAATTTTTTTTTTTTTTTTGAAACTGAATAAAACTTTTTCTGACTACACTTTTTATAAAAGCTATTCTGTATGTTAAATGTTAAACCAAATCCATTATCAATCATGGGGCAATCTTTTGTTAGAAAAGATTGCCCCATTTATCTTCTAATAAACTGAAATTCATCTTCAATTAGCCTTTTTCTTCATGTTTTCAATCTGGGTAAATGTCTTGCAGTAAGAAGTTTTTCTTCTATTTTTTTTTCTTCCTCGTCCTTTTTTTTTTTTTTAGTTAGGGAATGAAAAGAGATTTTTTTTTTTTTTCTTTTCTAAAAATTTGAACTTGATCTCAAATAGAAAAAAAATGTTAATGAATCATTCCTAAAGATAATTATTCAAAATTCCTTTTTTAGACAGATTGCAAGGCTAGGATTGCAGAAATCTTCTAATTCGGTATGATTTTCTTAACTACTTTTGCTTACAAATGTTGAATGTCAGATAAATTATTACATTCTTCATGAGCCCAATATTTTAAGGGCCAGAAAGTAATTAGAAACAATTAGAGGAAGCATTCTCCTCACGTTCTTATATATGTAGAAGATCTACTGTGCTTGTTTGTTTTCCTCCTATTCTTCTCTGCATTCCCTGAACGCATAGTAAGTATAGACTACCGTAGGGAGGCCATTGTTACTATTAGTGAACCCAATGGCCTTAGCAACCAGATTCTTGCATACTAAGGCATCTAATACCTTCTTTTTCGGTTCTTTCCATCCTTCTCTGCTGCCCTGAACGCAAAGCAGGTATGGTTTAGTATAGGAAAAGAAGATAATAGCAAACTCTTGAAGGTCATGAAAATCCGCAAACCTCAGTAGCGTCCCCTCCTCGAACTTCTGCGTGTATTAGCATGGCTAGTTTTGTGCCTCATGTTACGACGATGAAACAGAACTATGCATTTTTTTCTTTCATTTTCGTTTCTCCTACCTGTGTATTTTCACACAAATCTATAATTTTATTCACTAGAGCACAGGAAAATTTTTATTTATCAAAAGCTTTGCAACTTAGAGTATCCTTGTTAGACTGACTAATACGAAAACAAGTGGACAACCTTTGCATGGACAGATCTATAGTTTTGATTATCAGTGCCTATTTTAAATTTCACATACATAGCCTTAGTCGTTTCCGAATTATTGTTTTGACTTGCATCAGTGCAGGCAAATTACTTTTCGACGGATTGTTCATGTTCTGATAGAAATCTATAAATGTGGTTTATTGTTATTAAATTTCGTCGACCTAGTTAGTTTTTGAGTTAATGTAGATACTGAAAGTCATATATATAAAGATATATATAATATATATATATATTCAAAGAGGACTAAAACGTAAAGTTTTATCAAAATCTCGAGGTAGAATCTTTTGATGACTAAAATACTTCTTTTTCGTATATTTCATTTAAAAGAAAATAAAAGAATTTTTTTTTTAATATTCCGTCGCAAAAAGGAAAGCAAAACAAAGAGCTATTCGATACAAATAGACTGACTTTGGAAAATGTAAGGGAAATATAATTGTCGAACAAGCATTTATTGTACATTTTTGAAGCATCACAGTCATTTTGAACCGTAATCAAATGACGAGGTAGACACTAGAGCCGGGACTCCATACTTCCGTTGGAAAAGCATTTGACCCCGAGGTATTTAAAGCGTTCCATATCCGATTACACGAAGGTTATTCGGAGGATTCGGGTTTCAATCCCGAAGTTCAAACTTTATAGCCATATTAGGCAAAAGTATCTTTTGTTAGTTATCCAGCACCACAGAGTGGCTGAGAAAACTTGCGTCATATTCAATTACCATTAAAGTATTTCACACCACTAATAGATTCTTTAGCATTTTGACGTTTAGATTAATCGGTTGTATTCACAAGATCTAGAGATCAAGCATTAACATATAGTTGTAGTATGGAATTGTGAAAAATAATGCGTCGACTAAAGTTCAGTCAAGCTGGCGATTGAGCTGACTATCCTGTCATTTGTGATTCTTGCTTTATGCTGTAGTTTCAAACAAGATAACGCTCGATTCCATCTAGCAGCTCTCATCCAACTTGCTTGTAGCAAGTATCGATATGTTGCCTTGGCTAGCCAGATCCCCAGATCTTGATCCAACAAGTGGATGATAAATACAATGCCATCCATAATTAACACAGGTGCTGCTGAGTTGAAAGAGCAAATGCAATAGGCATGGAATTGCATGTTATCAAAATGACTTAGATACCTGTACCACACATTGCATAAGCGATTGCATGCTTCCTTTCAAAAATTCTTATGTACTAATGTACTCATATTTCGCATTTCAAATGACTTTTCGCGGACGTAATTCCCAGGGAAATCCATTGTTCTACTGTTCCAACCCCATTGGGACTTTAATCAACTAAATATATTACTTCAGTTCTTATTTTTCCAAAATTTCCCTCCTTTAATCTTTTTTTTCCTTTCATATAGGATTTCATTTTCTACCATCATGTTAGAAAATAATATAAAACCTTAAGATAAGAAGTAAATTGCACTTTATGAACGAATTCAAATTTAACGTTAAAAATTATAAGTACATGAAAGTAAATCAAAATTGCCACAGACATTAAAAGAAGTAAAGCCATATATAGATTTTTCTCTAAGGTCTTTCAGTCAGAAAAGCAACTACAGATACAACTGATGATAAACAATAATAGAAATAGTATCTTTCATCTTCTTCATACTATATCCACTATTAACTAAAATATTAAACCTTTCTGTTTTGTTTGTATCGGTAAGTTTATCAATATGTAATTTCTCATGAAAACGCAATCTAAAGCTTTGCGATCTACATCATCTTGTGATCCAGTTTTTCAATTCGATATACTGGATATTTGAATATATATATATATATAAATACAAAACAACTTGACTATTGCCTGTTATTTTTTAAAAATGAAAATTCTGACACCCAATATTACTGGAATAGTTACAGTAGTTCCAGATGCGTTAATGATCAAATCCTGACTACTGAGTAACAAAACATAACAAGAGACCCCAGGAACAGAATATTGAAAGAATCAGAAATCGACTTGGAAGATACACTTCAGTATTCTGGTGCTGAACACTAGTACCCAAAAGTGTCTTCCCTTCCATCCAATAGCTATCTTTCTTCTCCAAAGATGATCGATGGAAGAATCCTCTCTAGAAATAGATGAAGAAGAGGGTCTTCCCCTCAGCCCCCTCCCACTAAGAAAGGTCTGGCCAATCCTCCCAGTCACGTTCACTGTCTTCGTGAGACATTGCGCTCACGTTCGATTTCGGAAGCGAAGAATCCGATCGCGAGGGGCGTGGAACTGAATTTCGATATGCTTCATTCTCCCTACCTCCCTTCCCCAGTAACTCGAGGGGGGAGGAGAGGATTTCCCAGCAGTGCGTGACCTTCTCCAACGAATGACTGGAAAAGTTGCTCGGGATGCTTGGAAAAACAATAGGTAGCGAGAGAGAGGATATTCTGTTTCCGAGGGAGGGGGGGGGGAGAGTTGAAGCTTCGAAACGCAACAGATGGGACACGCGACCGCCCCCCTGCTGAGTACTCGGGAACTCTATGGGGGGTTACAAAAGCACCCAACCGTCTCCCTTTCTCTGCGGGTGTACTCCGCTTTAACGCTGCTTACGCGCGTTTCAAAAATGTCTATCCGATAGACAATGGGACAGTCGTCTTTATTTATTAGTGTGCAGATGATATCTGACATATGTGTTTATATGATAAATGCTAATGTTTGCTTTTACAATCTGTTTAACGCTACTAAAGCAATTAGTAACAAGTATTTAATTCATAATACGTCAAAATTTACGTATTATGTGATGATATAAAACGGACGTTAATGGATAGCCGGGGGAGCATATATTTTTTACATTTTGAAATAAAACTACCAGGAGTTTATAAAATAGAGGTGTTATTCAAATATCGAATAATTTTTTATATATGTTTGTATGATGACTTTAAAAATAATCTGGTAAATGTCTTTGAAGTTTGGATATCAATTCGGCACATTATCCAATCAAAATCTTATATGATAAAAAATAACAGTTGATGAATAAACCAGTCAAATTCAAAATATCTCATTTAATCTTATCAAATAAATTTGACGGCCAGAATTGCCTTTAGCATTTGTCGATGGTTTATGTATATATGTATTTCGACTTTCTCATATACGAAGTACAGAGAAAGTATTGTAATCTTCAAAAAATTCAGACTTAAAACTTCTTCGATTTTCCACTTTTTTAACTCCCTCTGATTTCGGAAAAGGTTTTTTTTTTTTACTGTTATATCTGTCTAACCACCTGTCTGTGATCACAACTCAAAACCACTTTGAGTTACAAGGAGGAAATATGATGTATAGACTGATATCAAATCTATGATTTTCCATCAAATTTTCAGCAAAATCCATTCAAAGGAAATTTGTCGATATGTTTGTTCCAGCAAAAATGTGCTGGATAACTTTGAAATTTAAAGAGTTAAATGAATACGATACACAGGTTTACTTACTAAAAGTTTGATCCTAATCAAAATTTGGACTTAATATGTCCACTAGAATTGACCGTCTATCAGTCGGTGCAATGACTTAAATCAACGAAATTTGGCATATCATCCTGTGACAACAACTGTAGCTCATATTAAATTTTGGTTATAATCGATTTTAGGAAAGGCATCCAGAATGCATATTCGTACGGTAGATTCAATAAAATTGTTAGATTCATGCCAAAGATCTAAATTTTCTAATACTTGCCATTTCCCTGCAAGAGACTCGCAATTCAAAATTTTATGTAGGGGTGATTCAAAATTTTATGCATTTTATTTCCAAAGTTCAAAATTAAGTATAAGACCTTTATTGAAGAGTGTGCGAGATTCCGCTGGTTTTACTTATATGCTAACTCAAAATGTTTTTGTCAAGATTGAAAAATTTTAAAGCGATTTACATTTGGGTTGTTGCAATTTCGGTTGATGTGTTTATACAATCCGACATTAAACGGTTAAAAAGTTATATATTTTCAATAAGGCACTTGGGTAGATTCACAATGGAAAGGACATCATAAGATAAAAATGTGAATCGTTGAGCAAAAAGAGCCTTTAAAAACATTCTGTCAAAATTAGTAAATAAAAGTTCATAAAGTTATTAAAACTTTAAGATATCAACGTGTGATATTAACCTACCAGCTACGTATCCCACGATTTTCTCGGATTGGCAATTAGTCCATTTTCTGTTGCATTCCTCGTTTATCGTAGTTTAGAGTGTTTATTTTTACGATTACAGATTTTTATTATATTATTATCATGTAATATATAGTATCAGTTCACTTTCTTTGAAAAATATTTAAACTTATTTGCAAACATCGCATCTAAATAGTGATTTTAAAGAATTACACGGTCAGAGGTTTAAATAGCCTGTATTAATGTTTAATTCAACATGAAAATAAAAAAAAATTAAGATATTCTAAATAAGAATAAATTTTGAATTTGAAAAATTTCTAAAATTTATTTCGCTCTTGCCTCTTTTTATGTTATTAGAAATACCACGACATTATTTGTATATAAAAAAAATATTTTTGATGCTAGAAAAGTAAATAAAAAGGAAGAAAATGAAATTAGAAAACATTAAATAACAAACCCTTTGATATACAAATTTATTTAATAGCCTAATTGGATAACATATTTCCTGATAAGATAACACACACAGGGCATTTATTATTATTATTTCAGTCCATATTATGGAAAGAACTTTTCCAATACTTAGCCATGTTTAAGTGCTTTTTCTTGAAATGAATTCAAACGCTGACTTAAATATAGACATACAATTCATAAATATTATAATTAAACGGATAAATCAGAGCTATCCTTATATACGATGAGGTTAAGACAGAAATTTTCGCTTTACAAACTCCAATTCAACTTTGTAACTGCTTTGTTGGGATTTACCAAAGGTAAAGATGTAGAGAAAGCAAATGTTAGAAAATGATAACCCACAATTCTAATTCAAAAGTTGAAAGAGGCTGTCAAAACAGTTACCGTTCCCTGTCTATGGCACGCTGGCAGGAGAAACGGGTTATCCAAGAGCGATTAAAGGGGGGAACGTAAGTTTGATGGATGATCTTATAGTTGAGCGCCAAAATCGCTGCTACATCTAAACGTGATCGCATTTGATTTAAAAATTCATCATTTTTTATTGCGAGAACATAAATCAAATTGCTCAATCATTTAAGGCCGAATGGTAAAGTCGGAGGTTATGAACTCGACTTTATTTTAAGTGTAATGTTCAAATTCTTCTCCAGGTTGGATATCTACAGGAACAAATGAGATTTTTGATATGTTATTTATATCTTTGTATTTTAACATGTGAAAACAAAGCACATGTTTGTACATATGAGAAAATGAAAATAATGATTTTTTTTACAAAAAAAACTTTTACTTTGTGGTTAAAACTTTAGTTGATTTTTGTTGATTTCTACCAATTATTAATCAATTAGATTTAATTTTGCTTGTTAATTACCCTAATCAAGACAATATAACTACGAAAAAAAATTGCTACGCTCACAAATTGCAAAATTGGACACCCATCATTTTTTTTTATTTGTAGTAATTTAACTTATTTTAATATTTACTTGACTATCCTATACGTTTCTTTTGCTATTAACTCATTTATTTATTTTGTTCCATCTTTTATATATTTAATACTTTAATTTATTTCTATTTTATTTTTATATATTATATTCACTCCTTTTTTTTATTCTTAATTTATATTTTTTATCGTTTATTAGTAAATTCACTGCATTTATTATTGGTGTCAAAATAAATTGTAGTGTATAGCATAGCGGAAATCGAAATCAAAGAACGAATTCCGGAAATGTGCTCATTCTTCTGCATCTCACTCCTTAAACAGTAGAATCATGGAAAAGTAGTAGCATCGTGGCACCGAAACGAAAGTACACTTAGAAAATGCCTCATATAATTGTAAGATGGGTGTTGTCTGTTTCATCGAGGATTTTCACAATGAATTTTCACAATGGCTCCACCATATAAGGAATTTGAGAAAAAGATGATTTCCTGGCTCCTTAATATTTATAACAATGAGTTATAAATGAAGATTGACAATAAAATAATCAACATAAAAAAATAAATATAGCAATAATTATACTAACGAAAAAGTTGTCTTCTGAATATATTAATAAAATTTTTAGAAAAAAATATTTTTACTAGAATAATTTTAATATGTTGTTTGTTAGAAGCAGTGCAGAGTAAATGACATTTGAAAACATTAACCTTTATCACATTTGTTGCTAAAATGATTTTCAACGAATAATTATTTATATTAATTTCTTCCTGTTTTCTTACATTTCAAGCATATTCGGTATTTTAAAAGTACCCCATGACAATCATTTGATGAATAGGTGAATTCTCAAGGTAAGCTGTGCACAGGATATGGTATGATTTTTGCTTACCTCTTCAATTATCATCAGTGGATTAGTAATTGTGAATATCATCTGGGATATTATTTTTCCTACAATATTATCTGTCATATTTGGTTTTAAAAAGTTGTGTAAGCAAAATACTGTTTTGTCTCCATGGCGCCCCCTAAACTAGCTCCACGATTAAATCCGTCCATTAAATATATCTTTTTTAAAAAAAATTAAATTTTTGTTGCAAATTAGGATTTTAAATTAAATTCTACATAAATTCTAATCGATTATAAATCTAAATCTGTTCTTCACATTTTATTCACCTTTTCTTTAGACTTTGGCAAGGCATAATATGTGGGTATGAATTGTGTGTATGGATTTTACCTTCCCACCATCCTCAACCCTAGGAAAAAAAGAGGTAAAAATCATCGCAGCATATAAATTCCTCGATAATCTGTTCTCAAAAGCAGAGGACAGATTATCTATCGACAAAAGAAGACTAGATTAAGAAATAAAGAATAAATAAGCTACGGTAAAAAAAGTTAAATTGTAAATACTATTTTACCAATTGGAACTTCTTCATACTTATTTCTTTGATTAATTAATGTTTTGGCAAAGATAATAATATGGATATGAACTGTGTTTATTTTTACTTCATCCACTCCTCGAAAAAAGAAAAAAAAAATCTGCATAAAAGTATAATAAATCGTCGCATTGGAATTCACGAATAGAGAGCCGATTGGCCTTCCCCGAGAAAACATCCCCTTCCAGCAGCAGAGTATCGGAAGTTTATCATTTATTCATAGCTGACTATGTGCAAAAGGCGTGAAATCCGCAGACAGCTGCGATAGAGTCCCAATTCAATTAGAAAACCCTATCAAAGCTTTCAGCACTCAATAGATGGCGCTTTCTCACGCCTTTTAGGGATCTCCCTCCCCTGCATTTCTTCGGGGAGGGGGTGGTATGACCGCAGCAACATTAGTCCCCATTGTGCTTTGGGGAAGGGCCGCCCCTGGATTATTTGTTTTGATTTAGAGCCGGAGGGATTGAAGGGCTTTTGGAAAAACGGCGACTTTTTGACACCTTGGCCGGGTTGTAAGTCGAATTTCAGAGGATGCTCCTGCGAGATAAAAGAACCCTCCACTTCATAGGGGAGCCAGCGGCTATTTGGTTATATATTGATATACACTTAAACCATAGTAGTGAATTATGTACTTTTTTCCCTTTAATATCAATTGCAAGCCAAACTAGGGTATGAGTCAAGCCCTCGATGGGTATGGGATCTATGTGAATCTAAAATTAGATATCAATATACAGCTGAGTTCTCGGAAATATATTGCGTCACGTTTCGTAAATGTTTATTAAGCCAGAAGTGAACGAAATTCTTAATGAGACTGTGTCTTATCGTTGAAGGAAAAGGAAATGTGAAAACTCATTTTAAAATTATTATGATGAAAGTTCACATAGTGATCTTCATAGGTATGGGATTATACGAAGTTAAAATTCGATATAAATATACGGCAGATTTTTCTGAAGTATATTGCTTCACGTTTTGAAACCTTCTTTAAAACAGAAGCAAATGTTGGAATTGAGGTTTTGTCTTTATCACTGAATGAAAGACAAGTGCGAAAGATTATTTTGAAATTATTATGTTCGAAATTATCTATGAGGAGTTTCATTGCTTCTTACGTGAACAAAACCATTATTGTTAGTATATTTCTTTTTTGCGGGTCTTAAATGATTGAACTGGCAAAGTCCGATAATAAAATAGTTACTATCTAGATGACTCACAATTTCGAGGGAGCTCGAGAATTTTTTACAGTATTTGCAGGATAAATTTGCATTTCCTTTACTTGTAGTGGCTTAATTTCTCACACATTGCTTTTAAGATTTTTTTCACGTTTTCGAATTCGCTTGAGGATCAGTGCAATCCGGTTTAATTTGCAATCGGCTGATTGCAGTGGCGTAGCAAGCAGGAACAAGAGGGCATGGTCATGTGGAGCATCCTCATGGAGACAAAACATGAGAGCATTTATGCTTCTTACTAAAAAGAAATGTCACAAAAGAGCTAATATAAAGAGCACATTACCCTAGTGCAAAGTAAAATCGTCCAAAAGTGATATATAAGGAATTTTGAAACGAACATTACTTAAAAATGAACTCGTATTTAAATTAAAAATCAGAGCTAATGATTCCGTAAATTTATTCTTAAATAATCAAATTTTTCATGATGAGTTATCAGTTTGATAGCTCTATTAATGGTGTAAGCAATGATGGAAGTCGGAAAAAAAAATTCTAATACTTTTAACACACACACAAAAAAAAATAGACCATTGACAAATCCTGCATATTAGGCTATTTAATTTTAATAATTCTTCTGAAGAAAAGGGTTTGAAAATAGAATGTATATCACGCATAAATCAAATTGAAGGTTCTTGTCCAAAAAAATACCTAAGTAAACTCTCGATTATCCGTGGCTGTTTATCCTACAATGTTTTAAAAATAAATCCCTTCTCAAATGCATATATATATATATATATATATATATATATATATATATATATATATATA
>JAPMOQ010056941.1:1185410-1263460 GCA_026543055.1 Argiope trifasciata | reverse complement strand
TATATATATATATATATATATATATATATATATATATATATATAATCAATGTGTGTGTGTGTGTTGGCTCTCTACAGACCAGACCGTTGGAGCTACAACTACCAAATTTCGTACATGTATACCTTGAAGGTCGGAAATGGGCACCTTGGAGCCATTTTTTCGAATTTTTAATTATAATTTGAATTAATTAAAATTGAAGTGAAATTTCGACGTTTTTCCACTATAAACGAAAATATGATCGCACAAACATGATTTTTTCATCCATTTAAAGATTAAAAAATTAGCTTTCTAATGGTGTCAGTGTTTTAATGTATAACTTAAGAATAAAAAAGGATTTATAAAGATCTGGCATGATCTGGATGAGAAAAGATTAATTTTTATTGAAAAAATCAGATTAAAAAAGTACACAGATATAGAAGGATATTCAAATCCTTTATTACTTATATTCTTTCCTATTAAATCAACATCCTTCTTGGAAAAATTGCCAAAATTAACCCTTTCTATATATTAATCTATACTTATAATAAAGCTCAATGTGTGTGTGTGTGTGTGTGTGTTGGCGCTCTACAGGCCAGTACCAAATTTGGTACATGCATACCTTGGAGGTCCGGAATGTGCACCTCGGAGCCCTTTTTTCGAATTTTTAATTAGAATTTGAATTAATTAAAATTTAAGTGAAATTTCGACGTTTTTCCACAATAACTTCCGAAAATATGATCGCATAAACATGATTTTTACATCAATTTAAAGATTAAAAAATTAGCCTTCTAATGGCCTCAGTGTTTTGACGTATAACTTAAGCTTCTATTTTTAACGAATTTTTAAAGAAATATTTTAACCATGTTTTTTTTTTGAGCACGTGACTGGATAAAATAAAAGAAATATAAAATGTGATATTTTCTAAAAAAAATGCAAAGCAAAGGTTTCTATAATCGTTTGCAATATCTAAATAATTAATTCAACAAATCTTCTTTATTTTCGGTAAACCTGATAGAATTTACATAAGATATGCATTGAAATCCCGACTTAATGGCATATTTCTATAATCGTTTGCAATATCTGTATCATTAATTCAATATTTTTTCCTCTTTTTCGCTTACTTTAAAAAAAAATACTTAATATTTTGGCAACATCACCGAAAAAAACATTTTTGATATTTTGGAAGCATAATCGATAGTTAAAACTGACTGATTTATAAAATGAAAGAATATTATTTGGAAAACGTGTTCTTTTAGAACTTCCCGTCCATCATCTTCAAGAAAATATTAATTTCAGGGCAATCAATGCCCGGAATGATTTCAAGGCTAATGAATATGTGATTTAATTGAAAATTTTAGAACGCATTTCTCATGGCGAACCAGTTGATCGCCAAAGGCGGCTAGTATATAATAATTTTAAAAGACATTTTTCTCGTAAAAAAATTAAACAAACCGACTTATAAGCACACAAAATTTATCTTTCATTAAAATATTGTTGTTGCAGATGTTCATAAGCATTTCGTGTTGATTTGTCTCTATTTTCAGTCATATCTTAAAATTTTAAATAAAGGAGAGGGGGAGAACGTTAAGAAAAATGTCAACGAGCTTATTTATTTCTCAAGGTTTCTTTTTGTAAGTCATTTACTTGAGAATGAAATTGTGCATGAAGACAGTGTATTAAATCTACTAACCAAATCCAAACACATGATTCTGTTTTGAATTAAGATTAAAATCGAGTTTTTTGAAATAGCGTTATTAGACGTATTCTTATTGTTTGCCATGAGTATTTCTGTACATAAAATTGTTTCATTTTAATAAAACTATATATGAGATCATACCTATTTTTGGACTATTTTGACTAAATCAGCAATTTTGTATTGAAATCAGTGTCGAAATTGCAATAATATTTATTGAATAACAAATTTGAAACTGAAACTGAATTCTGTTCGTATAGTAAAATAAGAAAACAATGAAAGACCTGATAGGTCAATCCGACGAATAGAGATAAATCCTACTTTCTGTTTTCTATTGTGGTTGCTCCATTGGCAAAAGCTACTCGATAATAGAATATCCGTCTTATAAAACTACTTTCAGGAACGTATTCTCTATTCTTTAAAACAGACCTCTTTTCACTCGACAATAAACTAAAAAGAGTTAAAAGAAAAGAGTTAACGGGTATCTCCTCTATTCTGTAAACTTTCCTGTCTGATCAATTTCCTTTTTCCCATTTCCACAGTTGCCCAAGTGCTTCGAAAAGGAATTCACTTCTAAATTACGTTTTAATGCATTATTCTCGAAATCGAAGATACCTCTTTCGTCCCCAAACAGATAAGAAGGAAACTTTTCACCGATTTGCCTTGCCAAGACAGCAAGAGTCAATGGAGAAAAATGCGACTCCTGAAGATTCCCCTTCAGCTGGTAGCGCCAGGGGTATCAAAACCGTCTTTTTACCATCCCTTTTCTACCAGCAACTCTTCTCTTGACGGTTTACAGACTTAGGATTGCCTCAAGTCTCCATACAGCCCAAACGGGCAACTGGTGAAATGGGTAGTTTCGAATAAAAAGACGTTATGATACCTCTTTTTGTTTTGTCCTTGTTCGTTTTTGTAGCAGCGCTTGCTTGCTTACTTGCTGACTTGCTTTCATTTTTATTATCCCCCCCATTTCCTTCTTTTCCTTTTTGCATATTGTATTTTATTTTTTTTTACTTCGCTATTCCCCTCCCATCTTCGGTGTCGGTTGCTTTTCTGGTGGTTTAAAACAACATCAAAAACAATGTCTCCTGCGACTGATGCGCCGTAATCCTCTGAACGTTGGAAGAGAAACAAGGCTCGCAGAACGGGAAGACTTTTGCATATTTCCGAGGCTTCTTTTCCCCCTCTTTCACTCTCTTTGGATTAGGGGACCCGGGGGGAATTCTGCTGCTCCACGCAGAATTTTCCTTCCACGAAACAGTTTCCACGCAACAAAAAGCATCCCTGATCACCAACAACGACAAAACAAAACAGCAAGTGGGATTTCATTTTCTATTCGGGAGTCACTTTCGGCTTCAACATTAGGACTTTTTGCATAAAGAAGGGGAGGAAGAAGGAGAATTCTCTCTCTCAGAAAAATGAGAAGTCGGGAAAGAGACTTTTCCGAAGTGGCTTTGGCCGAGTGTAATCTCTTCGCGAATCGAAAACGGAACCCGATAAAGAAAACAGAAGACCTTCGAATTCAATCAGAGACTCCCGAAAATTTCTGTGGAGTCCTGCTTTAGGGAGCCTTTTCTTTTCTTTCTTTCTTACCCTTTCTTCTTTTCGTTTTGTTTTCGTTCTTTCTAAGATTCCACAAAGCAAAGAGTTGCGTATTGGTAAAACTCCTCGGAATAGGCCGGTCGTTACTCGTGGAAACGTTGGAGGAAGGAGACGTAATTTACCGTTTGTTCAGGGGGGGGGGAGGCACCAATAGAAACAAAGTAGCTTAGGTTTATTAAAGTATTAGAAACAAAGGGGCAATTTAAGTGAAATTTGAAACAAAATGTTCCTTATTTATTTTGTTGTAGATCACTCCAGTTTGCTTGTAAGCAATTGAATTTCTTTTTTGAGTACGAATGACTTCTGAAGCAGTGTCCATGTAAGAAAAAATGGATATCAAACTGAAAAAAATATCTTTCGAAACTATTATGTTTTTGGTTTATGCAATATATATATAACTAATAGTTTTAATTAAAATGATTACTGCGCTTTTTAAAAATCTAGTAAAGAAAATTTAATATTAAACAATTCAAGTTGTTACAATTATATACTAATTTCTCTTAAAATCTAAGAGCCAGTTTGATTTGAAGTTATTTCATGATTTTGAATAATGGATAAGAGGCATATGTTGGCATATTTGACATCTTAGCCATAACACATTTCTTCAAACTTTGCAGTATTGTCAAAACGTAAAGAATGATGATGTACTAGAACTAGGAAAACTCCAACATTGAAGTTGAGGTTGCTATTAAGTCACTGCGACCAATGACATAATATAAAGGATTTACTTCCCTCGTGATCTTTGTAATTAAACCACTGATCTCTAATTGTATGTATATCTAATTGTATACTTACATTAATCTAGCTGTAAGTATTGTAAAATTTTGAAGTCACATGCGCAATGGCGTACAAGCAAACAAAATTACGATGAGAGTTTTTATCTAAAATTTAGCATAATCTACTATGTCAGTGTAAAAATCACATACTAAATCTCCTATGAATAACTTTTCGTTTTTAAGTCATTGAGTCCGCAGATAAACAGACAAATCAATGAGCAGACACATGATCAAAAACAGAATTTTTTTAGGCTCAAGGTTCCTCAAAATCTCTTTTTGATGATTGCAATACTTTCTTTTTTTTTTTTTTTTTGAACATTTCACACAGACACACACACGCGCACAAAAAAATGTAAAACTCCAGACTCTAGGATGAGCATTTTTTTTACTGCTGTTTTTTAAAAGATAAAGTACATTTAAATAGTGAATAAATTGCTTGCACACGTAAAAAAAAAATCTGTTCAGAACAAGAATAGCCCACATTTTTCGGCTCCCATTTACCACCATCCTTTTTTCCGTATTCTTGCTCATGCATAATGAGCAGCGCACAGAACAACCGTTTTCAAACGGATGCGCTTCTCATGTGACACCCTATTCCTCCTGGTGCAATCGGATCCTCTTTCCCTTCAGGGGAGGTGTCGAGGGTTCTTGGGTGCCAAGACACGTGCCCATGGTCGGGCTTCTGTCGCGGGGGCGTGTGAAATCGCCTGGGGAAAATGTGTCCAGTGCTCCTTTCAATTAGGCGCCAACAGTCCTTCTGGTGGTGGATTATTATTTCCACAGCTTTTTTATGCATATCTCTCTTTTCCCGTCATGCATCACGCATATCATTCGATTCAATGGTTATTTCCTTCATAAAAATGTTGCCGAAGGCTGCTTAGTGATATTTTTGAAGAGGTTTTGAACGGTATCTAAGGTATGTCCAACGTTCCTTACAATTAGGTGACAACACTCCTCTTCGTGGTGGATTATTATTTCTGCAGTTTTTTAAAAAATAGTTCCCCTTTCCCGTAGTGCTTCTCCCATATTCAGATCAATGATGATTTCCTTTACGACAAAGAAAATCACCGAAGTATTATTGTTAATTTTTAAATAAGTTTTGTATGGTAACTAAGATATATCCAGAGATCCTTTCAAGTTATACCGACAGTTTTCTTGGAAATGGGTTTTTATTTCTGAAACTTTTTACATATAGTTACTTTTTTTCCGTCATATCTGGTGCACACCAATTAACTCAGTGGTTATTTTCTTTATAATATGGTTTCCGAATAGTTAGTTTTAAGAGGTTTTGAATGGTATCGGGGGTACTCATTCGATGGAAAGGTTTGTCTTGTTATTTTTAGATTTGTATTATTGTAGAAAAATAACTTGAAATAATACTAGGAAAATTGCGTTTAATGTTCTGGTTGAAAAGCACAAAATATTTGGAACAGTATATCATTAAAAATATGCGTATACAGAAGAAGTATTCCACAATACTTTAAACATACTAATAAGGATTCAATAGTTAAGCATACTGTACATAAGAAATTTCTCCAAGTATAGGTTTGTAGTATTTAAAGGGAAAACGAAGTGTTTTAAAACCCTTGAGCTAGAGAATACTCTATTTGGAAGTATGATTGTTTGCCAGACTATCTGAAAATATAAAGGCTCAACAACAGAATGAGATTAAGGAACAAAATTCAGCCCGAAGTCTTTAAACTAAAACTGCATAGTTCAATCAAATTTGAAATGAAACCCATCGCATAGACATTTAATTATTTGTCCATATTTCTTCGCTATCTGTCCATCTATCCATATGAATTCCGAAACCACAACAAACTTGGAAGACAAATTTCGGTACGTGAATTTCACACATAAAAAATACTTTATATTGATTGAGAAACATTGAACCAAGTCAGTCAATGAATGTTTGTTTGTCTGTATAAAGAATACGATCATTGAAACCCTCCTGGCTGGGAGGTTGGTTCAGTAGTAAGAGAAAAAAATGAATTTATATAAATCATTCGATACGATTTCAATTACGGTTTTAGAAATACATTCATTAATCGTAAAATTAGTTGCTTTTCAAGATATGTGTAAAATTTAAGAGCTTAATTTAAATTATCAAAAACATATCGCATTTTCAAAACAATACAGACTTTTTGAAAAAAAAAATTCTTTTTTATTATGATTTTCCTATTTAAATTTTCATGTACATCTCTAAGAAAGCAAGTGGGGTTAACCGGTTCAAGTATTAAATGAAGGCTCGTTTTATTTTTCTTGTAACCTTTCTTCACTCTGTTGACTCTTTTTCTTATAAGAATAAAAAATTATTCAAATCACGTTTTGTGGTTTTTCAAGCTCTTCTTATTTTATATTATTGCTTTGCTTTAAAAAATAATCGTTCACTTGATTGTTTCAAATGTGTAAAAATAATAAAAATTCGAGAAGATATGAAAGACTGAGTTACTTGATGACTGACTGAACTTGACACATCTTGAGACTTGTGAAGCTTTACTTCTAAAACTCAAAACAGGGTAAACAATTCATTTTGGCATATCTTTCATTCACTTTGAATGCTTTAGAGCAGTTTCTCGAGAATTTTATTTTTTCAAAAAAATATGCAGCAGTTTCGAGTAGGGAAAAAAAATCCAGGTTTTCCCCCTTCTCTTGAAAACTGCCGATAATAATGATCTTCTATCAAGTTATTTACACTACACATGTTATTTTTGCTTTATTTTTAATTATTTTTGAAAGATTAAATTGAATCTTTCATTTTTAACAAAAAAAAAAAAGAAAGAAAGAAAAGAAATGCTTTTCCTTTTAGAGAAATGTATGAAAAAAGAATGCAAAAGATAAAGAAACAAATTATTTGAGATTCTATTGCTATAGAAAACGGCTTTAAATGCATTCCTTTATTCACAATTTTCTATCGCAGCAAAATTCTGAGAACAATTTGGTGTAACGTTTAATTTGCACATTCAGTCACAAAAGTAAAACACATATATGAAACATTAATCAACTATCAAATTTTCTATAATATAATAATTTTATGCAAAAGATTTTCAATTCGTCGAATGGTTTCTACGATTATATTTCCTTATTATATTCAGTGGAGTATAATACGGTGATTAAATTGTAAGTGATTTTTTCGTTTTAACCATCATCATTGGCCTTAGCTACGGTAAAACGTATATGGGATATGACTTTAATTTTTCTTTCCCTCATTATATTTGGCTTTAAAAAGTGGCATAAAAATACTTATATTATTACATGGGCCCATATGATTGATATCTAAGTTAGTTATACCCTCGCCTCAACCCCAAGAGGAGCCCCTCGTAATTGGAGATTATATACTTCTGGCATATTGTTCGATCTCACCAACCAGTGAGTTCAATAAAGAGGGAGATCTGGCTCCTTCCATCGATGACGGGACATATTTCTTACGGGGAAGGTTGTACCGTGGCCGGTGGTGGTCCTTAAGACTCAACCACACTTCCCGCTAGTTTTGGTGTAGCGGCTGTCTAGTCATTCATTATTTATTTCCGAGTGCCTTCGGGTGGGATGGAGAGTCAGTAATATGGCTATATCCTCTCCTACTACTATTGCTCAGGTCGTTACGTTACTGATTATATCAATGATGGCTCATCCATCGATTTACGGAGCTGAATCATTAACCTGTTTTTATTTCAAAAATTCTTTTGTTTTTAATAATATTTGCCGTCATTACCTTGTTGAAATTTTGATGAATTTATAGAGTTAAAGATGAAAACTTTTAAGGTCGCACAAGAAAAGGTATAGAATCAAAAGTAAATAAATGTTGTTATAAAATTTGTTATACGAAATCTCAACTTATAGGGAACCATCGTTCACTCCCGAATGCATTCAAGAATCCGAATTCATGAAGTAAACAACGAATTTCGGATCTTTATCTCAAATATTCTTTAAAAAATATTTTTCTATCGTTTAATTATCACTTGAATTATTAAAAAAATGTTCAGAATTCCACAAACAGTTATTTCAAATTCATAGGAGATATATCATTGCTGAAGAGTAATTTAAAAAAGTGGCGAGTTCTACACAATTGAATGAATCACAATCCTATATTATTTCTCCGTAATTTTCTTCCACTTTATATTTTACGTCCTCTCGGCTAATAAATGCGATTGTCTGAGTTCGAAGATTAAATGCCATCTCGTTAAGACTCACTGTATATTAGATGAATTAACATAATGATGCATTCTCAAAGCAGAAGAAGCTACAATCTATGTAGTAAATTGAAAGAAAAAAAATTAGCTATTACAGATCTATACTAACTGCAGCATTGGTAAAGAAGCTATTTCGGGTACTGAATTTTTTGTTAAAAAGGAAAACGGCATTGGGATCTGTGTAGGAACCCCCGACAACTGCACAATGTTCGGTGCAAAACTAATTGCTGTAGAGACGGCTTTGAAATTTTGCATAACTGAGAGTCTTTGCATTGACATTTGGATTCTGAGAGACAGCTGATGCTCCATTCAGCATTTATCTGAATGATGGAGGTATGGGGCATTTATATAAGAGAGATGATAATTTTTATCATATCATTTTATATGTTTCATTTTTATATAACTAATTCATTCATTTTAACATTTGAAGAAATAAAAAAGTCTACAGTGCATTATTTCTCTTAACTTGCTTTCCACCTCATATGTTACTTCCTCTCATTAAATCTGTCAATCTCTCCGAGATAGAAGGTCAACTGCAAACTCGTCAATCCCAGAATATATTAATCCATTAACTGTCTTTTTTGAAACTTTTGGCTGGATATATGTATATATATATATATATATATATATGGACAAAAAGTTGAGTAGCAGTGTAATTATATTTGTTTAGAAAGTATTTGTAAATTTAGTTAAAGGATATCGTTATAAAATAACCTATTAAAATCCTTTCAATAAAAAATAAAAAGACTTAGTAAGTAAGAGATTGTTAAATTAACCTTTAAAATACATATTTATGTACGGTATTTCATTATAATATAAAAATCAAACCAAAAATATAATGCTTGAAATAAGACAATTCTGTTCCGCTCATTTTACTAATGAATTTCAAAATTTTAGCTTGTTGTAAAGAAACGAAACACAGAGAATGCAATTTCTGCTACACACAATATTGACTGAAATATATACGATGAAACTAAACTGTCAGATGCACCAAATATATTTTTGGCGCTTAATGTTTTACACTGACATAAAATTTCAAAATCCTCAAATGGGGGCGTGCCAGCTAACGGGTTAATTGAATTACATTCACATTAAACACAGGATAGAGAAAAAGGAATAGTCAAGATGTTTTAAACTACATTATTATTATTCGTTTTATATATTTAACAAATCAATTCATTTCATGTCATTTATTCATTCAAACATTATCTTTACGTGGTCCATTTTAAATAGAAAAAAAAGGAATAATAATTCATTCATTAACAATACTCAAAGAAATGAAACATCTAGGGTTCTTGCGATATTTCTGTGCTCCACAAGAAACGCTACCTACCATTTCTTTAACAGAATCATCTGACCTATAAGCCTGAAAAAAATCACCTCTGATAAAAGAGAGTGCGCTTAATACGTTGAGTGTATCACCTAAAAGTTTCTCAACCGACTAAAAGCTTTTCAAACAAAGGCAGAGGGAGTCCAATTACTTCAACAAAGTGTCGACCGGTGCTTGCTTTTTACGCGGACCTTTCGTTTGCAAGTCGGAGTCAAAGGCGAGGGAGGCCGAAATTCAATCAAAATAAAAGAGTTCACAGATTAACGGGGCTAGAAGGTGTCGGATCGCCTATTGGATCATCCCACCTCATTAGAAGCCCCGTTGCCAAACAACTTGCGCTTCCGATACCCCCCACAATAGCAGACGATGAAATTTGATTTGGGTCGCGAGGCTCCCCCACACACCCCGGCACTATTAGCGTAATGAAGGGATACGGAACAACAACCCCCTTCCGATTAGGGATGCAGGATAATCCCTGAGAATTGGAGGACCCGTCCTACCCCCCTAGATACGAAGAGTCCTCTGGGAGCAGCGAATGCATTTCGACTTCATACATAAATAATAATGTGTTATTTATAAGTAATAATGGTATTTGACAATTTAAGATTGTTTGAAAATGGTTATATGCTTTGGATCGTTTATCTTCCAAACAGTTCTATTTTCTCTTCTAATTTATTGTTACTTTTTACTTTGGAAATGCGTTTAAAATGGTCCCTTAAAAATCCATAACAAGCAAAAGATATTTATGGATGTCGTATTTGCAAGGAAATATAGAATCAAAGACTTTCGATGCTCGTGAGCAAGATGGTTAAGCGGTTAAGGATTGAGACATCGAAGCTACATTAATCCTAAAGAGCTAGAAAACAAGAATCTCTAAGAATTAATGGTTCCATTTCATGCCACACGACAGGAATGATTTTCTGAAAGCAACGAATATATTTTGGCCTTGCACATAGATAAATAATAAGTTATTTATAAATGACTCTGGTAGTTAAGAGACACTGACAATTGTTTTAAGGTTAATTTCTTATGAAGTTTTTTTTAAATTCAATTAAATCAAGTTACATTTTCTGTTTTGAGCATATGTTGTTGTTTCAATTTCATAACCATGAAATACCTGAGATGTTTATACATTTAATATAATTTTTGTATCGAACTTCAAAAATATAATAATTGGAAGCATTTATTTCGTTTATACCTAGTGAATCATCTTATGAATGATTCTTTACCACTTTCATTTACAGAAATTTCTCCTTTATGACAAATTCTTCTAATCAGAATTGCATGACTTAAAACTCATTTTTTTCTTAATCAACTAATTAAATAAAATTATGTCCCTTTAAAATATTTTTCAAGAAATATATCGAAAATAATATCTTTATGCGCATTTCGACTTTATACTTTCATCATTTTTTATTAATCAATTGCATTTGAGTAAATTTTATAAATGAAAATAAATCCTGCTGGAAATAGAACGAAAAAAGTTTCAAAGTTCAATTTTTAGTTAAATGTAATAAAGAAATTAGTAAGCTCTCAGTTACAATTTCTTTGTTAAAATTTACTTAAGTCAAAAATCGGATCTGTATTTTTATTTATTATAACTCAATTATTCAAGATTAATTTTAAAAAAGACAAAATTTAAGCTATCTCTAAAGGCATGACTGCACATTTTATAGAATAAACAGCACTATGCAGTGTATATTATAAATAGCACTATGCAGTGTATATAACAAGTAGCACTATGCATCACTAGATTTCTCTTTTGCATAACTGATACACTTGGATGACACATCTTGCTTTGAATATATTGTCGAATTGATTTAACTAAAGGCTCATGGAACATTAAAGATACTTTTCATCAAAGGATTCTAAGACGACCACATTTCGAATATTCCATCTCATTGAAGGGTGAGACGCAGAAAGAAGAGTGCATTTCCGATATTCCGTTTGACCTTGGATTTCCCTTATTGGATACTAGTAAATGTAAACATCTCCTTCTTTCACTCTTATTTTGACGAATTAACATCCTAATGCATGCACAAAAGCGCCGAGGCTTTTAAAATCCGTATTCGAACAGTAATAATATACCCCACATAATTTTGCACCAAAAGTAAACAAAATACGGGAATGTAATGCATATATAATGTTTCAAGGGCACGATTGTTAAAAGTTAACTGTAAAATATGTTAACAAATCAATTAATTTGTTAAAATGATTTAAAATTAGTTGTATTTAAGTGGCTTTATCTGAAGCAACATGAAAATACTTTGGAAGGGTATTCGTAATTCTGAACCATAGTCAGATGCAGAGGGCGTCTGACCTTCCAAACTAAGTCAAAAGTAAAAAAAACAAAGTCACTGCTGTTGTTTGATTAAATAAAATTTTCCTTTTCGGTTTTCAAATATTTATTACATAACATTAGTCTATCAACTTTATAAATAATTGCAATTACACATGACTTAAGATATTGAACACAAAAATTATGTTATCTCTAACGTAAATTATCTTAAATATTTTTAAAAAATCATTAATTTTATTGGTTTATCAGTATTTAAGTTGCGTATGTTTATTCTATAAGATGAATACAGATATTAGATAGTATGTATGTTTTATAGTCAAAATCATCCGCTTATATTTTCAAATGTAAAGATAAATTTTTCTTATATTTAAAAATCTGATATTCTCGCTTATAAGATAAGATATATTTTTATAACTATATCAGGTTTATTAAATTATTTATTTCATTTCTATATGAATTAGTTATTTTATTTCCAGAAATTCAAAGTCTTTGAACAGATTTTCTTTCAAATAGTAGGAAATTTATCAACAGTTAAATTCTCTTATTAACTTATGTGCTATTAATTAGCTGAAATATATTTTTAAATGATCAACTTATCTTAAAATAATTAGAATCGTATGTGATGGTAATAGTTAAAATATGGTGCAATGTTTTAGAATAGAATCTCTATTTCAGCTTTTGTTTTGATTGATTTTTATTTCAGAACTATATTTAGCATACTTTGACTGTTCATAAATATGTCAGGGAATTCAAGCATAATAATACAAGAGTTCTTGATGTATTTAGTTGCATATTTTAAATTGGCGATCAGTTATTAAAATATAATTAATGATTGATGAACAATTCAATTGCTTCCACAACAAATCGTTCTTAAACTTGAAATTTTGCTATGTATACATATAACATTATTTCAAAACCTTTGCTCTTTTTTTACCTTCAATGTACTTTGCACTTGATTTATTTTCTGTTTATATTTTACGCACAATATATATATATATATATATATATATATATATATATATATATATAATTTCAATTACGTCACAGGTAAAGGCAGCAATATTTTAAAAGGGAGACATTAAAAAAAATTTCCAATAGTGCTTCATTCTGAAGTTAAATCTTATTCGTCAAAACAATTAATATCAAAAAATTATTACAGGCATAACTAATGTTGAAATCTACCCTTCATAGAAAAATAAATCTAATCTTCATATTCTGGTAACAATGATAGGGGGAAAAAAAGAAAGAAAGCAATATTCTTAACAATAAGACAAAAAGCAAGATAAAATATTCCTACGCACGGTTTTTTTAAATTTATTTTTTAAATTTTAGGATGGCCGTAAAAACTATTTTTTTACTGTAAATTTTTAGAAAGTTATCACTAAAAAAAAGTGAATATTTCTTTTATTTTCTGGTTCATTACAATTCTAATCAAAAATTCAATAAATCCCTTTTCTAGCCCCCAAAATATATCTTTGGCAATTTAAAAGGCAAACGGCCCGGTGTTTAGAGAGCCAGCATATACACACAAAGACAAAAGCTTTTTCTTTATGTTTACGCATCATAACTTAGTTAGTAGAATACTAATACATTTTCCCGCAAAATACTTTTGCCAACAGATAAAATGTTTTTAGCAAACCTATACTAATTACTCCCTGCCCCTTTTTTTTTTCAAAGAGCTAAGCATGATTTGTTGGCCTTTTATGACCCGTACGAAAGTGGCGGTACGCATTTATCCTACAACCAAATTAAATCACTGACAAGAAGTTTAAATCTCGATATCAAGTATAATTTGCAGAAGGTCTGCTTACCCACCGAATCTTTGTCGAAATCGTGAAGATCATGAAATTAGAAATTAGAAATAAGAACCCTGCTTTTCTAAAGATGGGTCTTACCTCCAGAACCTCCAGCATAGTGGTAGAAGCATGCTTTAGTATATTTTGTAATGTTATGAGCGTCATAACTGATAAAGCATACCGATAAAATTTCTATCAACCTCTTCAGCAACATATTATTTATCTTATGTTCGTAAAGAGGAAATTTTGTAACCGATTTTCAAAAAAATGCTTGTTTGTTTACCGATGTCAGAATTTTGAATCTTTATGCATCCTCAGGGGGTAATAGAATATTTTTTATTCTTAGAACTTAATCATTAATTGAATTAAATTAAAATTTGATTCTGTCTCAGTGACAGTCCAGAAATCCCAGAAAATTAATGTCAAAATTAGCTAGCAAAAAGTAAATAAAAAATTCTCTATATCTTAACACACTAATGAAAGCGTGCTTGTTTTGTTTTTGTTTAAATTTATTAACTGTTTTTTGTTTAGATTTATTAACAATCTTTTTGCACATACTCTATATCAATATAATCTTTTTTTCAAAGCAATAAACACTTTAAAAATATTTCTTGATCAGTGATTATCAAGAGAAAAAAATCATCGTAGTATATTGCTTTCTTTACGACAGTATTATGAGTTATTATTATCCTTTTGATATTAATCTCAGATAGTTCTCTTAACCATCTGGTCGTCTGTTCTCAGTAACCTTCATGGAAGGTCATGAAGACTTGGACAAGGAAATAAAAAAGGGGGTTAGAGTGAAGAAAAATAAAAGAAATCAGAAGTGGGCGTAGAATCCGCACAATAATACTTGAGGTCAAGGAGGCTAAGTAAATAAACTTTAATGAAATGCTAGAACAAAAAAAATTAATTATCAAATTTCGCAAAGCTGTTTCAGATATATTTGATGTTAATCAACATCCAGTTAAAATGAGGCGCAACTCAGGATAAGAAATTGCGAAACAAGGACACATCTGAAAAGGACAGTTGGGACAAAGTACCGTACAAGAAATGAATAGAAGACAGTTAAATACAAAGATAAAGCTTAGAATAATTCTAGGAAACGAGGTCATATTTCTTATAAACATAAGTCCATCTGTCAGCGACATACAACTGAGCTGTACAAAATACTTCGATATTATCAAAATAACTACTGGAATCAGACGATATAAAATTATCTTAACAATTGTTTGGAGACTTAAGATTATTCTATTCTTTATTATTGTGTGTAATTTATGACTTATGACTAATAAATCAGATCGGGAATTTGTAGTAAAATTAAAAATTAAGTTGTAATTAAAGTTGTGTAAATAATATGCAAAAGCCTAAATCCAGAGCTATTTGAAAATATTATGTAAACATTTTGATGTAAGTAATCTTTAAAATTCGAAAATCTTAATGAGCACATTATGTGGTTAATTTACATATTATATCATTTGTTTTGTTCAAGTGTAGAATTATTTATAAAATAAGACTTTTATCTACGTAATATGTATATAGTGTAAAACAAATAAGTTCGTTTTGTCATTTTCTCTTCTTTATCCTCTCGCTTTCAAAAGTATAGTTTACTAGTACATAATATATTTTCATGATCCTCCTCTGTAGTATCGTCATTGCTGCATCAAAATGTCGTATGTAAAATTTTCCAAAACATTTTATTTATGCAAAATATTTGCATAAATCAATCAAATCTGTCAATTTAACTGGTGTGTGGTGTCTCGAAATGTTTTGTGTCACCCATTTTTAACATAAAATGTTTTTATAGTTTGCTGTTTGTGGGCTTTGACTTGACTTTTATGTAACACCAATGATAATATTTTTTTTCAATTTGTAGTGTATTTCATTTACAATTTACTAATTATTATATGAAATGACTTATAAATAAATGGAACAAAAATATGCTGAATTTTTCTTGTTTTAAATATTCATATAGGTGTACAAAAACGTTTCAGTTTCTCGTGCGAAGATATTTCTTCATTTTAATAAGTACTTACTAGGGAATGGGTAATAATACTATTGTATTTGTATTTCTCAATACAAATTTCTCATAATTTCCGAAACAAATGACCGAGAAGAAGATTCAATCGCAGTAAGTAAAACTCCACTTAAGTCAGTAGCAAAGGTGCAATTCGCTATGATAGTGATTTGCGTTAATTAGTTTACATGGAAGTTTAATGGATCTTGAAGCATAACAGACAAGTTCCAGTATTATATATATTTTTAGGGAGATTCATCCTACTACACATATTTCTTTGGAATACGATGCATTGAACACTTTTTTTCAGATCCTTCACTAATACAAGTGGACCTTGCTGTATTTACCAACTTCTCTTAGTAAATTGGGAGATCTTATGTGTTGGTTTGGTGATCTGGCGTTGCTTAGTAAATTGGAAAACAAATGTATCTTTTGAGCGTAATAGTTAACTTGCGGTGTTCACAATGTGTAAATAAGATAATATCACAGTGTGTGATTCGAAATTTGAAATCTGCTGATTTTTCAGGATTTCGTCTGTTAAATGTATTTTTGTTCAGATCCTCCATTCACACAAATACCCTATCTGCGATGCTTTTTGCAGCAATATGCAGGTCTTTAATTCAATACGGATTCAATGCAATCAGATGCTTCAAATTTCTTTTTCCTCATTATAATCTTATACCTATTGAGCACAGAAAATATTAGGTGGCCATACATTATCCTTCCTCGTAGGTGATATCTATAGCTAAAATTAATGAATAGAGTTGTTCATGCAAAATATATAAGCATAATGAAATAAATATCGAGGGAAAAATCAATGACACAAGTCGTCAATGCAATATTTTACTCCCACTGCACATGGACAAGGAGGCCTTAATGTTTATTAATAACAGGTTATTTTTTGTGAATTTCATATGGTACCCATTCATTCTTACTAACTCGCATATGGAGATTTGAATAAATCTTTACGTTTCAGACTTTTATGAGCCCAAAAAACATATTTTTGGAATAATGTTTTTCTGTGAACACAGTAACTCAAAGACGATTTGAACTGGACGGATGAAATTTGTTTTACTCCAAATATGTGGATTCCTATCAAATCTTGAACGAAATCCATTCAAAGGAAATCTTTCTGTCCAGTTATCCGGATATAAGTTAACTCTATAATTACAAAACAAAGAGAGCTAAATCTATAAAACATCGAAAGCAGATTTAACGTGTTGGTCCGTATTAAATTTGGAACTAAATCCATCAAGAGTTTGACTTTTCAGTTGTTCTCTACTTTCACAAGGATGTAAACGCAATAACTCATTAACGATGTGACTAACTATATTAAATTTGATAAGTGATTTAATGATTATAATTATACTAGCTGGTACCCGGCACATTGCTTCCGCAGAAGAAATAAATTTGGAAATATTTGTCTTGATTATCGAATAAAATAACTGTCTTGTTTAATTATGAATTATAGAAAGAATAACATTTATTTTTGTATCGGAAATGAATACATTAATTGAAATTGAATGATATATAAAAGAGAAGTGTAAATAATATTTATTTTACTCATTTTTACTTTATTATTCAAGAGCTTTAAGGTAGGGAATATTTTTTTTTGTTGCTGTTTTTCCGTCTTCAGCAGAAGCGAAAAACAAAACTGTCAGACTCTTAAGCATCCAGCATATAACTGGTTATGTGAAAAACATGGAATTTTTAGGTTCTGTCCGCACTCTTGAAGTGATTGACCTTGTGCATTATTGATGGCCATCTAGAATGCAAGTCCAATGGGGAACTGCAGTCGTTTGAAATCAAAAGGAATGTTGGGCGGAAATAATGGGAATACATGGAGTGAGCACATCTTCTCCAACCGACATTCCTTTAAAGATAGTAGAAACGCGTCTTACCTCATATTGGTTTTTTGATTCTGATACTCGTGATCAGGTAGGATGTAAACTTTTTCTTTCGGTTCTAGTCGATATTACCGAAAATTTGTTGGTAAAAAGGGCAGGCATCAAAGGAGCTCAGAAAAACCGCAAGAGAGGTCGAAGGGGAAACGCGTGGCTGGTCTGTCGGATGGACAGGTGGTTGGAACTCATCTTCAGAGACATGCAGACAAACATTCATTTTTATTTATATAGATTACATAATTTTATTACGCTTACAACCATTCCGTAAGTGCAAGTAATAAGTATTCAAAGTTTTATTGCAATCGGTAAGAGGTACGTCCGCGCATAAGAGACAAACAGACAAACATTCATTTTTATTTAAATAGATTTCTGTTCTAGGCTTTAATCGCAAATTGTTACTTTAAATGGTAAATAGCTAAATTGTGGCTTTAATTGGTCGGAAAACACACACTCCGTTTTCTAGCAATTTTGTATTAACTGAATCCCATCGATTAAACTTTAAACCTTTGATTTTAAAGATCGTGTTTTAAACCTCTGACTGAGCAATTTTTTAAAAGAAATATTTAAAAAGAATGTTTGTAAATAAGTTCAACTGTTTTTCAAACGAATGAACTGATACTGCATATTACAAGATAATAATATGAGATAATAACAAATCCGTAAAAATAAACACACTGAGCTGCGAAAAACGCAGGATGCAGTAAAAAATTTGATTGATTGCCAGCTTGAGGGATAAGCAACTGATAGGTTAACAGATTCCTTCGCATCTATTGTTCGCTAATGGAATTCGATTAATAATAAAAACAAATCCATTTATTAGAAAGCATGCAAGGAAGTTTAGGAAGAGACCATTTCCATTCTTTATAAGGGCATATTTTAACCATTCAAAAATCAATGAAATTTTATCATTATTGGTTCATTGTAATTTTTTACACCTATTTGGCTCCGGCTAAACAAGTTTTCCTTTTGTTTTCATTTTTTGTAAAATTCTTGTAACTATAATTTTCCTGTGATTTATATGAAATTTGTTTTCATTCCGTTCAGTAGTTTAAGTTGCAGATGAGAAACAGAGAAAGTTTTTAAAAATGTGATTTAATTTTTTTTACCTTATGCATAGTGCAAGAAATATATACTCAAAACTTTTTTTCGCGGCCTAATCTACGTATCGTAAATTAAAAGCATTTTTGTGAAATCCCATATCTCATCCTTTTAAATGGTTAAAATCCAACAACAAATGAATTATCTTTTCTTCCTTTCCCATTTCTTTTATTCGCTGTTTAGTTTGTATCCTTTCATATTACAAATTTTATTTCCACATCTTTTGTGAATCACAATCAACAGCAACTGCGACATCAACAAATATAAAATTACCTCAAATAAAATACGATTCCAATTCGATCATGAACATAAGAAATATGATGTAAGAAATATCTTATGCTTGTTTCAAATCTAATACAAATATTGTATATTAAAAACGTTTTTATGAGATCCCAATTCTATATAATCCTTTTCAAATCCTAAATCGAAACAAAAGAAGCTTTCTTTCACAATCCCAATTCCGATTTGCGTCGCGGTTCTTAATTTTGTGGGATGTAATTGATTTTTCAAGCCACGACTGTAACCGCCACCTACTCACACCCTGGCGATTCATTAGGTTTTCGCTTTCAGAATCGGCGATATTAGGTTTCATCGCCGGAAGCGCCACCACCAACTAACACTCCATAACTTAACACACTGGAAAAACAACCGTTTCAGAATGCATTAGAGAACAATTCCCCCCTTGGGCCATAAAATCGTCATTTGACAAAGCTGAGTGGGCACAATCTCTTTTTAATTTGAAAATGCTTACGAATAAAAAGGGAGGAGGGAGTTTCGTTACACCCCGTGGCTATCATTCGAGGTGTCGGTTATGAAATGATGTGTATGAGACTTGGCTTTCGTAATTTTTCGAAAATGAAAGAGTATTTCTGTAGAAAGAGGCAATGAATGTAAAAAGAAAAAAAAAATCCCTGTAAAGTTTTATTTTCATGAGTGTCCACATTTTTTTTTTTTTTCATTTAAAGAAAGATTAATATTTCCAATTGCATTGTGCATGCCATGGTATACATTATAAAACAGTAAACAGCAAACACAGTAGAGAACGAACTTCTATCATCAACACTTATTATATGTGTAAATACAGGATTCATATGATGGACCTTGTTCTGTTAAATAACGGGAGAGGGTCTCAGAATCTGTCTTTTTGCGCATATGTATGGCTTGTAGTTAAATGTAGGCTATTTTACTAGAAAAATTTGCATCATCCTCTCTCTTTCTTTATCTTTAACCTCACCGTAATGTTCTCATATTTTTAAGAGCTATTAAATTTATTGATTTTACATAAATATCATTATTTAAGGAAAACATTTGTTTTAACCATATACTTTGTCTTATTTAAGCTTCGTATATTTCTTATAAATACTTCCTTGAACAAAACGTTTTATCAGCTTGTAGCAGGAAGGAGACAATTTTAATGGTGTAGTGATATTCAAACCATATGTTTTGGCACAGCATGGCCAATTCTGGCTATTGCGCCATAAAACTACAGATCAACCAACCAGCCTTCTTTAGCTTTTTATCATCCATAAATTTAGCACTTCAAGAAGTTTATGTACCAATGATAAACAATCAAACAAAATCTTTTAAGAAATTCGAACTCACTGGAGACTTTATTTCCATTAATTAACAACACCATGAAGGTAAACTTTTCCTTGGTAAAATATGAAAGATGTGACCTATGTCAATCATAGCAATTCAGTACCCTGCGGATGATTTGGAAAGTAGAAGTACGATGTATTTAAAGGTAGCAACAATTGGGTAGAATGTTACACCTTTTCTTTGAGACCCATTCCTCTGAATTCATTATACTATGCAACGATGATTTCATTTACAAGACGACCTATAATGAAGTTCACTGCAATTGATAAGCGGTTTCCTAAATTAATAACCTAGAAACCTTGAGGAACTGGTAATTTTGATGGCAATATTCAGAAGAGATATGCATCGATAGAATTCGTATAATCAACAGAATTCTTCAACCATTCTGGAAAATCGCTTTTCAGCTGTCATCCTTACCGAAGGTGAGTAATATCGGAAACAGGAATTCTCGATTGCCTTCAACCTTTTGTCAACAAATTGAAATTGATAAGTGACTACCTGAGCTAATAACTTAATTTGCCACATTATCCTAGATATCTGTTAATTAGCAATATGCTGTAAAGTTGACCAGTTATAATAATTCTACGCCCCTCTACTTCTTTCCATTTTTTTAAGTCCATCTGTTTGAGGCGGTCATTTACGGCAACTCCACGCCAAGCGAATGGACTGGCGGCACTCTACTTCATTTCATCTTCAATCCATCCGTTTGAGGCCGGTCATTGACGACAGCACCTAGTCAAATAAATGGAGCGGTAGCATTTAATGTAATTCCATCTTTTTTTACAGTCCATTCATTTGGGGCGTTCATCAGCAATTACTTCATATAAATTTCCTTCCAATCCTCCTCGGCAAAATTCCCTGTCCTTCTATGCATTCCAGGACTCTGAACCTCTCCTACTTCAATCACCTCCTTTTAGCGTCCGTTTCAAAACATAAAAAGAGTGATTTATGTCAATCATAGCAATTCAATTGAAGATGATATGAAGATCAGATGTATCATCAATCTAAAAATAACAAATGCGCAGAATGTCATAATTTTTCTTTGAGACCGCTCCCAAGCATTATACTATACAACTTTGATTACATTTACAAGAAGACAACCTATAACGAAATTAGCTGCAATTGATAATTGATTCCCTAAATTAATAACCTGGAAGCTTTGAAGACAGGATAATTTTGATGCCAACCAACGAAGAGATATGAATTAGTGGGAATTCGCTGACCATTCAGGGAAATCACTTTCCCATTGTCTTAATTATCAAATGAGTAGTTTAGTTTAGTTATATTAACGCCCAGTTTTAAAGCAACTCTTGAGCTATTTTGGGATGGACCTCGTACTTTTGAACTGTGGTCAGATGACCAGGAAGACACCTGAGCTGGCATCCCCTCTGCACACCACACCAGCGGGAGAACGTTTGGCTAGACATTTAACGTGCACCAAACCGACGTATACGACGGTTCTTTGGGGGAATCGGATCCCGAACCGAAAACCCTCCAGTTCCGAAGCCGAGATTTTATTACCGGGTCACCACGGCCTATTGAACATGAGCAATAGCGGAAGCAGGAATTATTTTTGATTGTTTTTAATCTATTGTCCAAACAAGACGTCCTATAAGTTCGTTCAATTTGATAAATGACTATCTGAGGTAATAACCTAATCCACGCCTTTGTTCTAAATATCTATGAATTAGCCGTATATTGTAAAGTTGATCAGTCATGATAATTCTACGATACTCTACTCCCTCCCCTTGGGGAGTTTATTCATGACAGCTTCACGCCTAGCTGATGGAGTGGTGCCACTCTATCCGTTCCATTTTTTAATTCTTCCGTTTGAGAGGTCATTCACGACAGCTCAAAGTCAAGTTAATGGAGTCAATGTAATTCCATTTTTTTTAAGTCCATCCATTTGGGACGTTCATCAGCAATCATTCCACATAAATTTTCTTCCAATCTTTATCGTCGAAATTTCCCGCCCTTCTATGCACTCCAGAACCCCGAGCTTCTTCTTCTTCAATCACATTCTTTTAGCGTTTGTTCCAAATAAGTGCTCGTACCAATACCGCTAAGTGCTTGTTTGATAAGAGTCAAATGGTTTCATTAAAGTTCTAATTCTTTGTGCAGTAAAATCTTTTAAGAAATTCGAATCTTCTAGGAGCAGTCACCGGCAACAAGAATTCATTGATGCAAATCTGGATTGAAATGCATTAACGGAAAAGAGGAAAACGAATACGTAACTACCTTTCAGCTTCATTTGCTTCGATCGTAATAAATTAAATGCTTTAACAAGTGATTTGATAATCGGATGTGACATTTTTCTTTCTATTGCTTCTTTCACCTTTTGGAATCAGCACTTAAGCAGATCAAACATCTGCAATTCGAAAATGCGAAATTTCTCTTTTGATGTCTATACTTCAGAAAATCTATGTTGTAGAATTCGAAATCTCCTTTTAAAAAATTGATGTAAGTTTATCGAAAATTCTGTTTTAATGGTTTGAAGGAGGATGCATCAAATTAGATAAGAAACGGCGAGACATAAAACTTCAGATCAAGATAAGACGAAATCTCGTTCATTCTTTTGAGATAAGGATCAACCATCCGCAGGTTTGTTGCTGATCTACACAAATTTATTAAGCAAGAGCATTAACTCCGAATAATATTCTCCAAGTTGTATTAATTTCTAAGGGGAGGAAAAATTTAGACTATACATCTGAACAGCCGTAAATGAAAAGCTAACTCAGCATGGAAAAAAATATGTCAATTCATAATCACGTCTCACATACCAATTATGCCTGTCAATTATGACATTCATAGCATATGAAGAGGGAAGACGTCAGTACAAATAACATAACGTGCTGTTACATGTCAAGATGACATGAGCAGTTACATATATCAAGATGACATGAGCAGTTACATATATCACATGAACTGTAGCATCACATAAATTGATTTATTGATGTCGCCGTAAAACTGTACTCTTCAGGATTGCGCGTCCTTTTTCCTTATAACCACTTTCTGCTTAATTATTAATGATGAAGTGCAATATGTGTTAGCTATCTACAGGGCAAATCACTTTATTTATAGCTACCAGTTTCGCACGAATTTATTTCATAGAGTAAGAATGTGCACCTCATTGCAATTTTTTGAAAATTTTATGAATTACAAATTAAGCGCAAAGCTGATATTTTTCCACATTAATTTTCAAAAATGTTATTGCTCAAAATTGCTTTCTACATAATTTTAAAATTGAAAAAAAAATTATCTTTTTAATGATGCCAACTTAATTGTGGAAACTTTTCTTAAAATTTTACAATTTTTTAACTTTTTTTTTGTACAGCTTTCAACAACAGATTTCGCTGTTAAAATGAAAGTCAAGTAGTTTTCATTATTCCATCAAATATTTAATCCCGTAAATTTCTTCTGTTGTTAAAAGCTAATGAAGAAAAATTCTGTTAAACATCTGTGTAGTTAATAAGGTAATTTTAATAAGAATGTAATCTTATCCGAACAATTACTTTTCAAGAGCACTACGATGTCTTAGAACCAACGACACAGTTACGATGGCTCATACAAAATACACATAATATGTGTAATCCGGCTTTGATATGAATATGATGCTTAAAAATAACTTTTTGGGGGTTTATAAAAATTAGATTATGCTCAAGAAATTTAACATAGGAAATGGAATCAAATTTTCGAATCTTTATTTTCCCTCATGCGAACGTTTTGCTCTTCACAAAATAGAAGGGGGGGGGGGAAATTAGTTATGCAATTTAGAAACATTTTTTCGATCAAATAAATGCAAAATTTGTCACGAAGCTAAAATTTTAGTAACAAAATCACATACATTTCAGCTGTTATATTTTTGAGTTAAAACTTTGCTAATATGCAAATGTACGGATTGACAGATGGTCAACCCGTCAATGGAACTGGTATAAAATTTGAAAAAGATCTACATTTCAGATGCTAAACTTGTGTAGCAAATTTTATCCATTTAACTTTTTACGTTTTGCAAATTTTGTGCTCATGTGTATTCGAACAGACAGACCAACTTCCTGTGAATGGAATTCTTTCAAAATTCGATACAATTTAACAATTTTGGTATAACAGAAAGGTGAAATTTCATCCTCCTAGTTTTTTTTAATAATTATTTTTATTCATGTTTTGTGTTCACACAAAATTTTTTGAACTCGGAGAGTTGAAACGTGGAGATTTGTCAAAATCTCGATTCGAATTTTTTTGCCAATTATAGTACTTTTTTATTGTTGTTGTATATTTTATATAAAGATACATTGCGTTTATTGACTTCAATTTATTTAGATAATGAAAAAGTGTTTTAAATAGATTTTAATTAGTGTCTGTTACAAATTATTCAGGCGCACCGATTATTTACGGATTAGTTTTAAACAACAAAAGTTTCCTAATTTGATATAATAGATAAGCTGAAACTGAGTTTTGTGATTTTGGACTTGTTGCATAAATACTATTAATGATCTGTAATAATGTTTCTCTGTTATTTTAATCTTATGTTTGGAAAGACATATTTACGGTGATGATGAATGCCAAGGCACTGGCACCCTTCCTTCAATATAAAAGTAATGCTTTTAAAAAAATGTTAGAATTATAGCATGATCTCAATAACTGATATCAGGAAAATTAAATTTGACATCACGTCTTGTTGGAACGCAACGTAAATCCGAGAAAATAAAGCAATTAATACCTCACTAGAGTTATGTTCGCTGAGCGAGCTGGCAAGAGTTCTGGTTCTGTTATTAAATTAGATATCTGTTTTCACATCCGAGCTCTCTGATTTCTAAGATATTCAGGGAATAAAGCGTCGATTTTGATTTTTCAGTTCTATATTTAGCGTACATCTACAGGGAGATTTTCGTAACAAAAAAAAAAATGTTTAATAAGGCACAGTTGTACAAAGTAGATGGCATTGATATAAAATTTCCTAAATTTAAAAGCATTGGATTAATCAACATAAATTTCACAGTATACAATTGTCACAGAAGTAAAAATGATCCTTGCGACCCGTCGACTGAGATTATTTGCAAGAACACAGGTCGAAAATTAATTGATTTGGAAGACTTAAATCTTTTTCCGATTTCTATATGATATTGAATACTTTTTGTGGCCACGCTGCGAGTGACAGTGGATGGTTCTGGCATGCGTGCTTGAGAATTTCTTGCCGTCGAAAGTGGTTAAGATGAAATTTTATAATCGATTTTTCATTTATTTCCTGTTACGCTGTAGTTTTGAAATTTTGTTCAATTAGTGCTCTCGAGAGCAATACATATTTGTAGAGCTTTACAGCAGTTAGTAGATTAATTTTTGATATTGGTAAAAAATTCTCATGATTGAAAATTGAATATTAACTAAAAATAAATCTGCTTTTAGTACACAAATAAATGTATCTTTAAAAATAAATCTAAATTATTATTTTTATTAAAATAAGTTACGGGGAAAAAATTTCAAAATAATTGAGTAGGCTATTTAACGAATAATATTTTTTAAATAAATTAAACATTTAAATTCTTGTATCATAATACTGCACCTACAACACATTTTATGAATATTCATTTTCTTCTTATATTTGTTTTAGACGAAACTCAATTTTGATAGCTACACACATTTTGTATACATAAGAGCCATCTCAAAATATGCAAAGGAGTGGGATATTTACATAAATAAGGTAAATATACTATTTTTACAAACACTTATCTAAAATAATTCTTTAATTTTACAGCCGAATTAACTATCAAACAATTAAACTTGTTTTAATTTTTTATAGACAAAATTTCTTCTTCAAGACCATAATTACAAATTAAAGGAACAATTTGCTTAATAAAATTGGTCAAAATTAATTTTATAATGGAAAAAATAAAACTGCACGATTAAGGATTAACCATGCCTTATCTTTAAAAAAAAATTTATGCATTCAAGTGTCAATTTATGGTATATCACAGCATAGTATCTAACAGCGAAATATGTTTCGACTTCAAATTTTTTTTTGTTTGCTATAATGTGTTATAATCTCAAAATTAAATTAATGTAGAACATTTTGCCTCAAACATGCATGATTAAAATAATATCGAAAAAAAAATTCTTAAATATTCTTTTTTTTTTTTGAAAGATGACATTATTATTATGTTTGTAAAATGGTTGTTTCTGTACTGAAACTCTGCCCTGACACTAAGTCTTGCTCTACTCACAAAAATTTATAACTAAACAATTCCCGAGTGTGATATTCTAATTTTGATATTAATGAATAGCTCACTTTTCATTTCGGTTTTTGTGTGTGGGTGTTTGCAAGAGAAAGTTTTTTTGTACCTGTATTTAACCTAAAAGTTGTTAGTGTGTTTTTGATAGTGAGAGAAAAAAAAAACCCGACAAAAGCAATTTTAACAAAACAGCTACACTTTATTTCAAATATATGATTCACTAAAGAACTTATAGAAGCATTCAATTTTATTTCACAAAATTTATAATAGCAAAACAACAAGGCAGAATATCACAACCAGATATAAAGCCAGGACCGGATTAAGCCTAGTAGACCCCCTCCCTATTCTCCTCGACTTTCAAACCTTTCTCTTAAAAAAATCTATATAAGCAGTTTCCAACCGTTTCACTACTAATAGAACATATATGTCTTACTTGAATTTTAAAATTACTACTGACATAATACAACGGGTTTTTCAAAGTAATTTTTGTGTTCTAGTTGATCATATTAACACATTTTATTTATCTAGATGGCGCAGCCAATTTTCCAATCAAAAGTCAGTTTTTAGTTATGTACAAGTGAATTCGGTCGTTTTTATCTATTGGTAAATATTGTACATTTTTTGTTTGCAATAAATATTGATTTAGAGCTACAAGTATGCTTTCATAATAAACAATTATATTAAATACTTTACATAACAAAAATTGGTTATAGGTTCTAGCTTCTGCGTAAAAAACACTGGATCAGATTATATATATATATATATATAATATAAAATTTTAGAATCTATTGCCTTTCTCATAAAAAATATGACGAAATAATTTGAAGACAAAAAGTCAAAGGGTTAAGAATCATATGATGAACATAAATAATAAGGATTTTAAATACAGGTTATCTTCAAAAGAATTAGTTTTAGTCGCATATAAATACCCAAATAAAAAATTATAGCTATTCAGTTAATCGATCTACAATAATAAAAAGACCGTATTACAGCAGAATTTCAAATTCATTTTTTAGCCATCCCCCCAAAATTGTAAGACCTCTAAGCAATTCGTCTATTTCTTAATCCGGTCCTATACAAAGCAATAACTTTGTGAAGGAATTCGTATTCCAGATGAATAGTCACAAAATGCAGTCTTCCACAACTAACATTAATTCACAATACAAAAGCATTTCATATGAGAAAAATTGTAAACATGACATAAAAAATAATAATAATTTGATGATAAATATCATTTTACATTACGATTGTAATTTCAGTCAGAGCACATAGTAAATCTTTGCGCTATCAGTATTGCTTATCCTTAACTTTTTTAAGGATAGTTTTGGCATTAAGAACAAACATTAGACTTCTTCCTAATTCGGTAAGAACAATTAGGCATTTTTTTCCCCTATCTCCTCAAATAATTATTATTTCAAGTCCAGGAGCTTCTAAAAACAAAGATTCTCTAACTGCGGGTTGCGACAAGATCTTGAGCGTATATGTAACTTTAAATTGTGACGAATTAAAAAACTTGATCACGCTATACATAAACAATTTTTGTCAAATCATAATCACAATTTTCTACTAAAGTTTCTTTTTTTAGCAAACTGTTCTTCACTGAAAAAATGCAATGCGCCGAAGATAAAATGGGTCACAACGTTTGAAATTCGGGAACTTCTGTTTTAGATTAAGGCTTCTTTATATTTTTAGCAACCTCAAGTGAACAGACTCATGGAAAAGCAAGATGTAATAAGAACTGATTTTAATATTAGTTGATAATCACAATGTTTTGAATGAAGATATTCCCACCAGCATATCGATAATGTACAATATAATAAGACATGAAACAATATTTACAACATGGTGAAAAGGAATTTCGTTCTTTAATTTTGATTTTTAATGTTATAGGACTTCCATAAATACTGAAGTCATTTTTTTTTTTGCACGTGCGGTAGCAACTTATTATTAAGAAACCTTATTCTAAATAGCAAATTTTAAGCAATTAAATTTACAAGACAATTTAAAGCATTACAGCATTTTTACAAATTAAAGGAATAAGGAAACAGTCTGATAACAAGTGCCGTTTTCAAAATCTAAGAAATTATAAAAAACGACTAATTAGGCAACAAAGACAATTAGAAAATGACTCATATTCTAAAGAAAGAATTATTATAAAACTTTATTGCTCGAGCATTGTTCCATCAATAATAAAAAGGAAATGTTTCGTTAAGAATATCAATTAGGTTAAAAAAACAAACGCGTAACACTTATGACGATAATGAGTATATTTCTAAGATTTAATGCAGTGCAAGAATGAAATTTCCATTCGTTTTATTTCCTCGTAGTATATTAGAAGCTATATATATATTGCTCCTTATATACTACACATTTTTCCCCCACTTCAGCTCAGATACTCAATAAAAATAAATTGTTTTTTAAATTGGAAAATAGTTTTTATAGAACAACGTATTTGTTATTGTAACTAATTTTTTTAAATATCAGTTCTCATACACACGAAAATATTTTTCAGCTTACATATTCATAACTACCATTATTATTTTTTATCTCAAACAATAAGACAGTGAGTGAGAGAGAGAAAGAATAGTAAAGGCGACAGCATTCAACTGTAATGATATTTTTACAAATAATTTAAATAAATTCAATCGTAACACTTTATAAAAATTATTTGATTACAAAAGTATTTATTCTCTTTACAAATTTATTAACAGTCAATCAATCTTTTGATTTATCAATTAAGCTTTTTGATAATTTTTCAGATTTTTTCACATGCTAAGCGGACATGGCGAAATACGTAAGCTTAAATGAACAGACAAACCAGCACTAGAAACAATGCATGACATGTAAAAGTCATTTTACATGTTTTCTTATCTTACGTTTAGTCAGAAAGGTATCACAAAGTAGTCTATGTACATTAGGCTCGCTTAATCTTATAACATCAAAGATATCGACTAATAGAAAAACGGAACGCAAATCTATTTCCTATTTTCTACAATTCTAAATTTCATATATTATATCTATTTCTACACAACAAATATCCCTAAGTGTGTTCAGAAAAAGAAGCAATTACGGTTCGAAGAGTAAAAATAAACATAAATAAGACGTCACATTAAAAGTGCATAAGGTAATTCTTTTTCTACAATGATAACATGAAAGCTAATATTTTTACATCAAGATTGTGTACTTGCTATATATACATCATTCGACAAAGAAAATTAATCGATAAGCAGAACTTTTAATAAAAAATATATAATCTAAGCAGGAAGACTAGAAAAAATAGCTAAATCTAGGAATAATTTCTAGGATTAAAATGACCCGAGATGTGAAGGCTGAAAGATTACACACATATAAACAGCTTTACAGAAATTGAAGTATTCAATACATTATACACTGAATATAATGTCACATCAATAAAAATTCTTTTATTTCAGTGTGATAGTTTCTCAATTCAGTTTTTCAAGAAAATTCCTGAATGTTTTTACAAAAAAATTAGATTTCATGTATAAAATAATCAAATTTAGATGATTTTTTAAATTTTTAATTGCGTTACATTCAAAATATCCTCTTACAATCTATATACAATGATGAGCGCATACCTATACTAACATTTTAAACTTGATTAGATCCGTTTAAATCGAATTCGTCAAGATATGCAAGTTTACTACATTCTAAATCTATATATGCGTTTTATAACTACTTGCAACGAACTGCTTATATCTAATTAAAATATAACAGCTCTATAATTTTTTAAAATTTTATTATAATTAACACTACTTTGGCACAGGTACCTGACTAACCGAGAATGATCTAGATCATATTCAAAAGGAGTAAATTGAATATTTTTAGAATATATAAGGCAAATTCTTTCTTTCAAGAAATGTGATTTCAAAGGTAAGAACTATCAAGCCTTAAATCATAAATTATCAAGCCACACAACAATAACATAATAATACAATAAAATTTATCAGAAAAGGAAGATATTTCTTTATCTCATACTAAAATATGAAATGTAGATGACACATTTTTTTTCTTTTTTTGCATAGAGATGTATTTCTACAACTATAAAAGAATGAGCACACATTAAAGCTGACACCTAAAGTGGGACATACAGAAAAATGTTACACAAAAATTAAACGGAGACAAAGAAATATTTAAACGAAAACAGAATGCAAGCACATACACTTTTTTACCCACAATAAAGGCTACGAAAAAAAAAAAAAAAAGCTAATTTCTTGTTGATATATTTGAAACTGGGAAATGGCATATTATGATATATCAAAGCCAGTGCTTGAGAGAAACAGTAATTCTCATTTACATTTACCAGCAGGTATTATAGTGTACCTTTAAGGTATAATTGTCTCCTTATAAGTGCATATTAAATGATTATATATATATATAGTGCAAAAAAGTATTAGTAATTACCTAAAATAGACAAAACATCTTACATTCCAAATACACAGAAAAACTTTATACCTGTTATAGGTATGAAAGTGATGGCACATTTGATGCTCTACATTATACGCTGTTTGATAAATATTTGATGGTTTTCACCATGATGACACACACTATAATATAAAAAATCAATTATTGAAAAAAGTCATATAAAAGTTGAAAACCGCACAAAAACCGATTTTTCCAACAACAACAACAACAAAAAGGTTTATTTGAAACTTCAACATGAAGCAAACAATGAGTCTTACCTTAAGTTCGAAATAATCTGAATGCAACAAATATTTAAAACAATTTTTTTCTTTTTTTAAAAAAGAAAGTATTTGGAAAGCGAAGTACTCTCTCTCCAAATAGCTTTATAGTTATTTATAAATATTGCATAAAAATGCTAAAAGAGCATTTTCACTTCAATAAATTCTACATTATAAAAATATGTAAGCTACGTAAAAAATAAGATGACAAAATATATATAGAGAAATGCAGTAATAGTACTTATGAAAAAAGATGAAATATTACACATTTCAATTTCACACATAATTTTTAAAATTTCTCAAAAGATTAAATTTAAATTCTAACACTTATCCGATGCTCTACATCTTACATTAATCGATAAATTTCAATATGTTTTATCAGATCAACGCACACTCTAACATTAAAACAAATAAAAAATGTCATAGTTGAGAAAAAATAATGCAAAATGTAATCTTCCTCACTAAATATTGATTTTTACTACTTTAGCATTATGTATGTACTTAAAATTTTATACGCATTTTTTTTTTCAAATAAGCGTTATTCTATAATTTTGTTATACAGTTATTTATAACTATGCAAATGCACAATACTGTTACAATAGCATTTAAATTTTATTAATTTTATATTCTAAGAATACCTTGCTATTTATTTCTAGCTTTTACATCTTTCCATCTTATAAGAAATAAAATCTATAAGTTTAAAAAAGTGTATGTTTTAATTTTTTTTAAATGAACATACAATTAGGTGAAAAGAAGGTCATATATAAAAAAAACTAAGTAATTATAAAAGCATCCAAAATATTTTAAACTACATAAACAGCTTTGTATAGTTCAGAAGGTTACATCAACTTTTGGCTAAATTAATCAAAAATTATTTCTTTGTTTTCTGATAAATTGCTTTATATCACAAAACAAATACATTAAGTTTAAATCAAATAAAAAAAACACAAAAAAATTGAAAAACTAAAAGAACGCACAGGACTTTTAAAAACTAAAGCCGATTCCTCTCGTGAAACATCAATTTTAATTCCACCCACTTCAAATAATCCAGTAAATATAAACATCACAGATTTCAAATACTTTTAAATCTGAAACAAGAGATAAATTTTTTTTTAACTATATGTTTTCCCATAAATCAGTTTAATGATTATTGAAAATGCATAATGAAGTTAAAGCAGCATTTGGATTTCAATAACTTTTTGTTATAAGTATTTCCTGTTGTTTACAAATTTTAATATTTTTAATGTACCTCATACAAACACAATGCCAAACATTCGAATTAGTAGAAAAAGCAGCTAGATATATCAAAAGCAAAGCAGTACAAGAAGGCATGGAAAAAGACTAAATATTTTGCATTTTCATTACACATAGAAAATTTAAATTTACTTTCAGCATAAGTTTCCATAGTGATAGCAGCTTTCCTATGATAACACTGCCAGGTATATCGGACAAACAGTATTAATAATTACGAAAAAGCACGAAATATTTTACATTCCGATCACACAGATGCAATATAAAATTCTACATAAATTCCAAAAGGGATGATTAGAATACCACATATTACATGTATATCAAGAAGTATTGATAATTAAACAAATAGACGAAATTACATACATAAAAATTGCACTTTGTATAGTTCCTAAAGGCCTCTATCCTATGATAAGCCTACATACATAAAGAACAAACAGTATTAATAATCATACAAAGAGTTGAAATATTTCACATTTCAAACACATCCAAACAATGAATACTTTGCATAATTTCTATGAGTGATAGCATATTTCCGATGTTCTACTTTCTATGTTAATCTATACATGTTTATTGCTTTTTATCAGAACACGAACACACTGACATTAATGCAAATAATAAAAAAATCTGCCACACATACGTTGAAAGAAAATAAAAAGTAAGCGCCGGCACTTCTCTAAGAATTAATTTTTTGAAAAAAACTAACGAATAAAACTCACTTTGTTTTATCCCATAAGTATCAAATCCTTTTTTAGCAAAAACCGAAAGATTTTAATTTTCATTGATTTTTTTAAAAATAAGCGTTACTGTATAAATTTGTACAATAGCTATTCACAATTCTTGTAAACACATATAAATGATACAATAGCATTTTAATTTTATTAACGTTTATGTTATTTATATTTCTCATTATTTACTTTCAGATTTTACTTTTTTTCCCCCAGCATACTTTGTAAAAATAAAGGAGAAACGAAGCAACGATGTTAGTGGAAAAGATGGCCAGATATATTTAAAGGAAATTAATTATGTAATAAACCGAAAAATTAAACATTCCAATTACATAGATGTAATTTATCTTTAACAGTCTCGAAAAGTGAAGGCCTCTTTCAGCTAATAAGATTACCAGATATATAAAACGCAGCACAATAAGTAAATACGTTAAAAGACAAAATATTTCATATACACAGAAGCAATCTACTCTTTGCATGGTTTCCAAAAACAATGGCATCTTTCCGAAAGGTAAGGTCAGATAAACAAAATAAACCAGATTTAGGAATGATGAAGAAAGATGAAATACTTTGCGTATCTGTTACAAGCATACCATTTATACATTGTATAAAATATTGAAAAGATGAAGATTTTTTTTTTCAATGCTCTACCTACTACGTTTATTGTCAGTTAATAGAGAGTTTCATATGGTTTATCAGAAGACTAACATTAAAGCAAATTTTTAAAAAGCCACATAAAAGTTGAAAAAAGTAAGGCACAAATGCCGGCTCATCTCACTAAGCATTGATATTTATTAACAAAATTATTAATTTTCAAACATTCAATTAATTTAATAACAATTAACAATATCAAGGTAATTTTTATTCCAACCGAGATATTTACATTTTTTTACAATTTAATTTCAAATGTGCCTTATTATATTATTTAATCATATAGTTAAGCACTGAAATTGCATAGTTAAATAAATTAAAAATAAGAGTTTATCATGATTTATTTTTAGACTATCTTTTTGCAATACATGTTTAAAAATAAAGAGAATATCAGTTATTCAAGTAATAGGAAAAGATGGCTAAATAAATATCGAGAAAAGCAGTATTTAATAATTACAAAAACCATGAAATATTTAACACTCCAATCACACAAAAATAATTTACACTTAGCATAGTTTCCAAAAATGATATATCTGTTGATAAAACTGCCAGATATGAAGAATAAACCTGAATTTGTAATCATGTAAAAAGACGAAATACTTTGCATTCCAATAACACAATCCAATTTATACATTGCATAGTTCAAAAGACAGAGTACATTTTTCCAATGCTCTACTCTCTATGTTTATTGTCCACTATTAATGAGCTTTATATAGTTCATCAGAACACTAACATTAAAGCAAATGTTTAAAAAGACACAGAAAAAGTAGGAAAAAATTAAGGCACAAATACCGGCTCTTCTAACTAAAGTAAATATTTATTTATAAAGCTACCCATTAAAACGAAACATTATGGAAAATGGTGACATATTTTACACTGCAATTACACAGAAACAATTTACATTTTCCAGAGTTCAAAAGGTAATGGACTTTTATCCATGGTCTACAATATACATTAAGTGGTAAATATTTATTATGTTTTATCAAAACAATAAATGCACTAACATTGCAGCTATTTAAAAAAAAGGACATAAAATTTAAAAAAATAAAACACAGAACTCTTTTCATAACTAATTAATTTTTACTAGAAAGATCTATCCACTACATACATTTACTGTGTCTCATAACTTTAAGCCAAAAATCTTCTTCAACCTGGACAGAGGTTATTTTCTTATTTTATTGTGTTTCACAGACATAAAATTCATAATAATGCTATAATATTTTGATTTTAAACATTAATACATAATAAATATTTCTTGCTATCTACTTTTAGATTAAAAATTTTTCAATGAACCTTATAAAGTATTTTTTCATAATCTGTAAATAAATAAAATTCACACTGAAGTTTAACTAAATTTAAGTTTTATAGATAATCATGAAAACTTTGAATAAAGCTCAGTTATGCATTTTGAGTCATTTACATGTTTAGAATAAATCAGTTTCACACAGATGACTTCATGCATAATGAGAAAAGTACGAACATTATTTTCTTTCTATTCGTTAAGGAAAGCAAATCAAATTAATTTAAAACACCAGCTAAAATATTTAACTTTTTAATTTTACGTTAGACGGAAAGAAAATTTAAAAAATGAAATATGCTACATGTATCTGAACAAGAACTTCTAGATTCTACTTTACTGTTAATAGTTATATAAAATAAATTAGAAGCATCTTAAAAGAGAATTTACATATATACATAAATAATACCTGCTATTCCATCACCTAAATGTATGAAGTCTAGAAAAAAGTTTAGATTTCTACTTTAGTGAATGGTTATATAAAATAAATTAGAAGCATCCTAAATGTGAATTTAAGCATATACATAAATAATAACCGCTATTCCATTGCTTGAATATATAATGTCTACAAAAAGGTTTTTGTTTCTACTTTACTGTAAATAGTTCTATAAAATAAATTAAAAGCACTCTAAAAGAGAATTTACCCATATACATAAATAATTACTGCTATTCCATTATATAAATATAGCTCTAGGAAAAGGTATTAGTTTCTACTTTACTGTTAATAATTCTATAAAATAAATTAGAAGCATTCTAAAAGAGAATTTATGCATATGCATAAATAATAACTACAATTTCATTACGTTTATTGTATAATGTATATAAAAAGATTTCAGTTTCTACTTTACATTTGATAGTTCTATAAAATAAAATAGAAGCCTCCTAAAAGAGAATGCATGCATATACAGAAAAATAACTGCTATTCTAGGTAAAAATATAATGTCCAAAAAAAGGTTTTAGTTGCTACTTTACTATTGATAGTTATACAAAATAAATTAGAAGCATCCTAAAATAATTTATGTATATACTGTTATTGATTAACAACTGTAATTCCATTACTAATTAATAACTGATATTTCCTTCAAAAATACAATGTCTAGAAAAATGTTTTAGCATCTACTTTACTGTTAATAGTTATATGAAATAAATTAGAAGCATCCTATAAGGTAATTTATGCATATACATAAATAATAACTGCTATTCCATTATGTAAATAAATAAGGTCTAGAAAAAAGAAAACCCCAAGACTTATGAATGAAGGCCATGTAAAAATTAGTTAACATGAGACTACTTATGCAATACAATAGGCAGACATTTATACATCATTGTGAACTCAAGTTATGTGCAAGTAATGCCAATGAATAACATTCAAACCAGCATCATATAGTTGAGCATCTCAAGTATTCAATTAGTTACTCCAAGAGCACAAAATGAAGAATATTTCAAAAAAGTATATATTATTTTATTTTATTGTTGTTACAAAAGCTTTTCCAATTTAAAATGATTTCTTTCAAAATAAGAGATAAGACAAATTAAATATCATTTCATAAGTTATAGATTTGTAAGATAATTTATAAGACCTATCATTTATGTCAGCGAAAATTAAACATTCTTTCTGTCAAAATATATTTTCTCATCATTTACAAACCTGAGACATAGATCTTATGAAGTTTGAAGAAACAAGTTGTCTAAAACCATACTATATTCTTTATGCTAGAGTCATCTACAAAAAACATATCTAACAAAATAGTAACAAAAGAGATTCTAATGTAATGCTATGCGCTTTCATACATAAAAGCAAAAGTAATGAGCTTCAAACGCACATGTAATAAGAGAGCAAACAACACGCTTCAGTTATATACAAAATTCTATTCTCGAAGAGTCAAGATCTTCAAGTCTTTTCTCTCAATAAAAGCAACATAACTAAATACAAAAAAAATAATAACCACCTTTATGATTATGTGGCAATCATAAAAGGGCTACAGTAAGCTGGTTAACACGAATTAAATACTTTGGCTACTTATCACTACACACATAAATTTCTACATAAAAATGCCAGTTTCAAATTATCAACAAGAAATAAGAGATTAGCAAAATCATAATTGTGATATGTTACCTAAAGCGAGAAGCTAATGTCGCATCAATAAAACTTAACAATAAGTACACCAAGGGCAATTTAAGTCTTAAAAATATAATTCCTCAGTGAAACTAGAGTCGTTCCAAAATTGAAAACTTTTTTGTATCCTTTGATGCAAATTAATTCAAAATTAAACAGTAACTTAATGCCCAGTTATCTCGTATAGTTTAAGGCAAATAGTCAGCAATCAATTCATTAGTACAATTGGAAAAATCGTCACTGAATGATGCACCCTCTTTCGGGGCGTAACATAACACCTTGGGTATCTTGAATGACCAATTCATCCTCTTCAATCCTAGAAAAAAAAAACAATTCTTTATTAGCAACATTTTAATTCACACATCATTCATAAAATATCAAATACTGCCATCTCAAGATAATAAAAAAAATTAAAACTACAAGATTCTCCGTAATTCATCAGATATTAGACAACAGGACGACCAGATTAACGGAAAACCGTGGATTAGTAAAAGTTACTAAAACACATATCGACAGCAGAACCTATGTATAGTGCACAAAATTTTATTTATGTACCAAATTATTCAGAAGATTATATTGTTGTTTTTACTTATGCGCTTGTCGTATACAAGACCATTGACAAAGTCAGCAATTTAAACCGAGTTTGTACAGTAGTTTCTGAGGGTAAAGGCTCCTGAGTAACCGAGGGCAAAAGTCTGAATTTTAGCTCATATGAAGATGACACTCACACAATCGCTTGTACAACCCCTTTTATATGGGAGCTCTTTCACATACTTTATATAGACAGAACACAAGCTGAAGAAGAACCATACCCGAACCGAAGTTCGAATTTGGGACGTCCAGATCATGGGGAAGACGCGTTACCTCTAAGACAGAACAGAGGCAGAAAATTATATGTAATAAATATTATATATAATTCGAATTTTTATTGTTTACATTGCGCTAAAGTTCCTGACATTTACTAGATGACATTTTTTCTCAATTAATTCCCTTCATTAACATGCCATTCTGAAAATGCCGGATATAAGGAAGACCGGACTGCTGCAGTACTGAAAATATACTGTATCAATAAAAGTCAAACTCGGAGATTTAGAAACTTGATTATCTGTAATAGAGTCAAAAGCTTTGAAAGAAAACTTTGTAATAATTTGAATGGAATTCACTAAATTAATATGTCATCTCATGGGAAGCCTAATCACATGACAAACATCAATGTCATTTTAGCATCTAACTGCACGTTGTTTTACACGCTGTGCCATAATGCCATCTAAGGTGAGTATGCATTAATATCGTTAATTATTAGATTACATTTAATATACATTAAAAGCATTGATAATACATAAAACAAAATATTAATTTGATGTTTTTATATGTGCATTTTGAATTATTATTTAAAACCATCAGTTCTGTAATAAAATCAAATTGAGATGAAAAAAAAAATTAATTTTTCCGATGTTAATTGTTAAAATATTACACTAAATTAGATACTTAAAATTTAACAATAATGTACTTCATTAAACGGCGTGCAATATAAAGATTCTCAATAAATTTTAAAAAGTAGTAGCAAGATGGAGAGTTGCCAGGACCAATATGATTCTCACATTAATAACGTCAACAAAGCTCATACATAAGATAACAATTACAGTCATGGAGGTAATTTTTCAAAAAGAATACGCACAAGATGTATAGAACCAATCTGCCAGTATTAAAAAAATACTACAGATGAAAACTTTAGTATTAAGCACCTATGTTACATTCTACAAAACTAGTATGCAAAAGTTTAAGAAAAAAACAACAAATTCAACAAATAAATGTATTAAATGATTTTATTATTTCTTTTTGATTATTTTCTTCTACACCTGAAAGTTTCAGGAAAAAAAGAAAATAGTTTTTAATAGAGTGAATTAATATTCATGTAAGCGATGCAAAACTTTCCCTGCCAGTTTTTAATTTTTAAATCCAATGGAGAACTTGCAGAAAAGAAAATGGAATGGTATTACAGTAAAATGCAAGGTACAAGATATGCATAATTACATGTGATTACGTGTAAGATGATTTAATTAGGATGTATTATGGAACAGAAATATATTTCCAGCATAAATATATTTTCTTAAGAAAAATAAATATATATTAGGTTGTTCGGAAAGTAATTTCGTTTTTCCCTGACAAAGGATTTAATTGCATTTTTCGCACCCGATTTCATACTTAAACCGCAAAATCATTTTATGTTTTAAGAGCTGATATAGCAAGGCTTGAGTGTGAAAAAGTGCAGCTGATTCTTCGCAGTAGTTTTAGGATGGTGCCCTTTTAAATATGGAGAGCAATAAAAAGCATTTTCGTCATTTTTTTCTTTTTTGCTATAAAAGGTAAAAATGCTGTTCAAGCCAGAAATAAATTAGCCAATATGTGTGGAGAAGATGTGTTAACAGTACATCAGTACCAGAACTGATTTGCAAAATTTTTCCTTCAAATGAGGAGGCCAAAAACCACCTCGATCAGTTTTTTTTTACAGCAAAGACCAAAACTTTTATGAGCGTGTAATCATGTTACTACCAAAAATATGGCAAAAGGTATTAGACCAGAATGGCAATTTTATAATTTAATAAATAATTTATTCATTAAACGAAAATTTCTTTTCATTTTGACAAAAAAATACGAAATGACTTTCCGAACAACCCAATACATAAAATTATATGTCTTTAAGAAAAGACGACCTTTGTCTTACATTTACCGCCAAAATTATGAATATTTTAAAAACTAATATTAGTTGCCACTAACAAGGCCGATAAATATTAAAGTTACAGACATTTAAATGCATTTTATGTCTTCATTCTATAAACCCATAATATTTTCTACAATACGTGCTTATGCTGCGATTTTACACTGAAACAGATTATTTGGGTTATTATTTGTAATTAACAATTTAAAAAAAATCATTCTTTAACATTTGCTTTATATTTAAGTTTTGAGTTACAGTATGCTTTAAGTTAATTTCGATTAAAAATAAAATAAATTTTGAAAATATGCTTTGTTTCATTGTTTGACAGTTTAATAATTTACGAGTCCGAAATTTACTTGAATTAATTATATATTTTAAATGAAAAAAAAAATATTTTTCTGAACACAATAAAATTACGTAAAGGAATAATTTGTAATAATTTCTTTGATGTTATATATCACTAATTTGACTCAAAGTTTTATTTCACAAAATTGCAAATTCTCGGAATCCGATAGTTGGTGCTATGAATTGGTCCGATAATTATATATTAGTCATCTCATGCGTATCAAATACCTTGCAGTAACTCAAGGTTTAAGTAGCCCACCGAAGTCGTAATTCAAAGAAATCATATTTTTTTTTCCCCTTTAAATATGGAGGCTTTAAAATAACTTGCTATCGGTAAGGCCGGATATTTTCTTGATATGCCGGTAAATATACGGGGAAAAAAACCCCTCACGAAATGGCATTTTGAGCTCTTTGTTCACTCCCCATCTCAAATCAAATCAATTCCCTTGATATAACTCCAACTCACTCAGGAAATGTCAAATACTAAAGACATACGAGCTGTAGAATAATTACAAATTTCCCAGAGAATAAATATTTCGAAATGATTTAATAAAAAAAAATAAAAACTTTGGGAAGAAAGACTGACTTTCATTTTCTCGTCGATTTTCTAATTGTTTTTTAGTTGCATCAAGTTATGCGTGTACGTGCATGCGTGCTTTCGAACAGGATGTACGTAAAATAATAAGAAAAGGAGACGATAATTAAAAATATAAAATTTAATTAATTAAATTGAAATAAAATGAAGTAAAATCGCTGCGTATTTTTACTCATTTACCCTATCATGTACAACCTCTTTATTCAATACTCAACAAGAGCATGGGATTCTTAGAATCAGTTATTGTTCATAACGATATCAGTGACGACACAAAAACTTAAACGTATAACACTGTTAGTTCAAAATAGTTGGAGTAATTGTTAGTGTTTCGAAAGGGCAATAAACTAGCAGCATTAAAAGTATTAAAAACGATATAATGCAAAATGATGCAGAGAAGACTGCTAAACTCTCCTCTTACTTGGTGAAAAATTGCCATCAAGCTGTTGCAAAAATAACCAATAAAGGGGGCTTTTTCAACCAATTTCTTTAGTTCAAAGCGAATTCTTAAATAGTATAATAGTTGCATCACATTAAAAAAATTCTTACAGTATTAAAGATGTATACATTTGCAACAAAAATTGACATCATTAAACATTATTCCTTATCTTCCCCAATTAGGAGAATTCTTGTTTAGTGATCGATCAGAACTAGGAAGTCTGCAAATTAACCGACTTTTAGCTTACTATGACAAGTAAAAAACTTGAAGGCTGATATGCAAGTTTTTGATAAAAAGCAAAGTAATATTTTAAGACAAAAAGCATTGTTTCCCTGGAAAGGAAGCTAATTTAAATATCTGAAGCGACTGCCTGTGGTCCAAAAGACAACAATATGGAAACTATTAACAAGGAATGAAAATCTTTAAAAGGCAGTCAAAAAATTCTTAGAATGGAAAACCATACCAAGAAATGGTCAATTCTATTTATTTATGGTCTAAAAGCTTTCTTTGTCAAAAGAAGTTCTGACCCATTAGAAAAATAAAGGGAAAAGACACAATCCGGGAAAATACAGAAAAAATATTTAAAAGTAAAAGAAATTCTCATCAATTCCTCTGCCTCTAACTGAATACTTAGACAATGCGATTGGAAACATGCTTGTGTAAAGAGCATACAAGGCACTTTGCAAGCAAGCAAGTAAAAACAAATCCTTCCACATTGTCAAATGAAGCGACAGATATAATGTTTTCCAAGTGGAAGCAAAACAAACCGACATCGTTAGACGTCTTCCCTCTCCTTCCCCATCATGGTCAACTCTTCTTTGCTCACTGATCGACTAGGACTCAAATCAACAAACTTACAACCCATTACGACAATAACGGGACGGGCAAAGAAATATGAAGGTTGATATGCACATCTCTGATAAAAAAGCAAAGAAAAAATACAAAGGGTCTCGCTGGAAGGGTTGTTAGTCGAAATAATTGAAGCGGTTGCCTATGCCCCAAAAGGAGAACAGGCAGGCACAGCCTGTCGCTCTCTCTAACAAGAAGGAATTATTCATCGCTTTTAATGTCTGCGGATGAGTGGCAGAAACTAAGAAGGCAAGCGAGCCGGAGCGACCAGGGACAATCGGGTTTAACGGCGATGTCTTTATGGAATAAAATGGAAACCGGAGCGAGCTGCTTTCAGCGCGCCCATCTTGCGGTCGTGGTACAGCAGAGAGAGAGAGAGTGTGTGTGTGAGTGAGAGAGAGAGAGAGAGAGAGATAGATGGATGGAGAGAGGCTGTGCTGCTGATGCATGCACTCTATTGGGAACGGCGTAATCCTAGCGGAAAATGAGCTGGCAGCCGTATAGGACGGAAAACAGTAGAAGGTAATCTCCAAATAATTACATGAGGACGCCAGAGATGCACGCGCTTCGTGGACTTGCGGTGGCTTAGGGACGGGGCGCTGTATTCGGCCCCAATAATTACATGCTCTTAGAGCGACTGATGGTCTACGGAAGGTACGGCAACGCCCACCGACGGCCCTGATTATTAGGAGGGTAGGCGGAACGGCCTTAGGGTAGGCAAACAAATTAATTTACTTATTTCCAGGATGGGGGGAAGACAGGAAAAAAAACTTTTCTTTCTTTCTCAATTACTTGGAAAATATTTTCCTAAAAGTTGCTCTTGACTTTTCTTATAAAGTGAGGAAAGGATGATTAGAAAGAGCATCACGGCTCCGTAAGGTATGCAAAAGAGCAGGGAAGAAAAGAAGATAAAGAAGAAAAGAGCCTGATTAGTCTTATAAAGGTATTATTTGTAGTAATTAATATGGAGTAATACTCTAACGGTAAATAATAGTCTTGAATGGGATAGGAAAGGATAAATAAAAGACAATTCTAAAGAATAATGATGGGACGAATATTGTAAATAGTTTGATGGTGTAGTGTGAATAAAAGGAAAATAATTTTAAATATGTATTAGAACAAAGAGTTTGCATATTGAAGGTAAACATTATGCTTTAATACTATTGCAATTCACGGGTTAAGGACTTAATATATTAGAACAACAGTCAAGCTTTTTAATTTTGAATAGTTGTCCGATGGCCGTAGATGATACCGCCTTTATACCCGGCAACGCCTGTTATTATGAAATTAGAAAGAAAACTGAAGGAAATTTAACTAAGGAAGGTATTTCTAATTTTTAAAGTATAAGGAAACACAATCACTAGAAAATCAAAAAGCTAGGGCAAGAAAAAGTGCAAAATAAAAGAAACGATAGAATAAGTAAAAAATGGTGTCTAGGTGACAGACGATAATCGTATGAGGGCATAAACATAGAAATGGTGCAATGCAACATAGAGTTGCGTGCAAGAATCATTCAACACAGATGAGAGGAATCTGCATCCAAATGAAAGAATTTCATGAAAAAGCCATTTTTAAATATTAAAAAAAAATAATAATAAATGTTGGAAGGATGAAACTGAAGAAACCCCATATTAACTGGACAGCAGAATAAATGGACAGTGATAAGAAGGACAGTGTGATTCGGGTGCCAAGACCAAAATTTCACTTTTTGTTAATAATGGTATAAAATATGTATGGAGATACTTTTCCATCCTGATTGCATTACAATCAATGTTAAACAACCAATTAGTGTAATAATTTGTGATTGTATGATGGGCAAATACATGGACAGAATTTCTATTAATAACGAGATTATAAATATCCTAAAATACATAAATGAAATATTTAATTCTAAACCATTGACAGCATATGATTTTTTTCAACAGATAATGAAAAATGTATAATTCATCAGGATTCAGCTCTATGTCATGTTGCAATAGTATGTAAAAACTGGCGTTCAACTAATCGTATGTTATTATTGGAATGATCCTTAATTGAATCGAAAACCTATGAAGTATAATAAAGAATATTTTTATACAAAAGTAATCCGAAAATTAAAAAAATCTAATATGAAGCAAAAATTCAACCATAGTATCATGTTATAACAGATGAGGAACTAAAAGCATTGGTAAATTCAATGGGGTTCAGTTAAAGATAACTTAAATAAGAATGAACTACCATAAGTCAGGTTTTATTTTCTATGTTTCCTTTTTATTACTGCTGTTCTAATACAAATACAAATTATAAAAATTATTGTATTAAATTCTTATATATATATAAATGAAAATAAGCAAAAGTGTATATTATGATTATATACCAGAATTTTATAACCATACATTTTCTAGTATTTCATATAGTTGTTCTGACACAAAAATTTTCAAACGACAAGGAGCAGTAAAACTAAAAAAGGATTTAAAATCCTTAACTCCTTCATTTAATTCACATTAATTTCAGTGATAGCACTTTCCAATACCCTTTGAATTAATTAATACATAGATTAAGATAAGAAATTATTAATCACATCATTTTATCCTTTTCCGCAATCAAGGATCTATACAGCTTCTTGAAACAAGTAGAAAAACAGAAATAATAAAATCGCTATTTGAAATTCGACTAGTTTTCAAAGATTAGCTTCCTTTGATCCAATGGAATCTTTTAAAGGATTAATTATTTCAACAAACTAAATACTATACTTTTAAACGCCTACGACTGTTTAATTTTTAAATCTAAAATTTTAGAAGTTTAGCAGTCGCATTAATGCAAAGAAAAGAGCTTTAATAAGTAAAAAAAGGATTCATGTTAAAACACCTTTGTGAACTACAACAGGAGGTATCGAATAATAATACAGTTAATCCTTCTACATTTTTATCACTTATCCTCCATAACTAAAATTTTATTTTAAAATAATGTATTAAATACTTCTTAAAATACATCGATAACAATACGTAGTTGATGACAACAGAAAAATGTAAAGTCATTTTTTGTTTATCCAACGACAAGAATTAGAACTCTGACCATATTTCTTCGTTCAGTTTTTAAAAAATGATGCTAACTGTGGTAAATGATTAAAAATTAATTAATACATCCAGGTAAAACTAGTTGTGATAAAACGCCAGAATCTTTCATTTAATGATGTCTTAACATCATAAAACACAAAACAAGGTACATAGTACAATTAACTGAGCAGTCTTGCATTCAGTATGGATTAGACTTCTGGAACATGTAATGGTATTTCAGCTAATCGTGTTCTGAACAAGTACTTGCAAATACGATCTAATTACCATCACAAAGGGCAGCGTGGGAGTCGAAAAAATGTCATATGATCTCATATGCCGATGTAACATTTTGAAGACGTATAGCGAGTCAGACTCATTATTCCACGAATTAAAAAACGATTTCACGAATTAGAATTCTAAAAGTCTTGTATTGTTTTATATAAACAATCGTTTAGTGGAAAATTAATTGTAAAGTCAGGAGACTGTGTTTTCGTTTTGAACAAACAAATATATATATATTTTTTCCTTTTCTGTCTAATAATAATATTTCTATTATATTATAATAATAATACTTTAGTTACATTATTAATCAAGTAAATACTAATATTTTTATTGGATACTTAATAAATTTTCATATCTTGATTCTTTTTCAAAATTTAAAATGAATTTTTAAAAAAATGCTAATTTTAAAACGACTGTAACATTTTTTAAAGAATAATCTATTTTCATCAATTAAGGTTTAATTTAAAATTCCTGTTAATTTTTTTTATCCCTTTTATTAGAATACATTTAACAGGTAACACACCGGGCACTAGAGAGATTTTTGGTGCTATCGAGACTCTGGCTTTGAAATGAACTGGCAACAAAGGGAAAAATATTTGAACGAAAACAAATTAGATGTATCCAGAATAATACAATGAAATACTATATTATATACACCGCGGCAGAGCAATTAGAAATTGTACTCAAGGTCGAAAATGGACAAGCAATACCCATGTTTTTGCCTTTAATCTATTAGAATAAATGAAACACCACGGATGGACCATAAATTAAATGTGTTTTGTGCGTTATAACTCGCACTTCCATGTTTATTTTTCTTATAACTTATAAGAAAAAAAATTATGTGAATAAATGAAACATTGCAAAACATGAGTTTGATCATTGCTCTGTGTACCACTTTAAAAGGATGGATCAAGAAAGAATTCATATTTTGGTACACATTTTCTTTCTAACAAGAATGTATTCTTGACCCATCAGCAGTGTGTTAAGAACACAGTAACTATTTTCAATAAAAATCAATTAAATATAAATAAAACTTACTATAACGGGAATTCAAGATTTCGATTTTTAGATATAAAATAGATGCATGATCTCATTAATATTGAATGGCGAATTTTCATTTAAGAATATTTTATTTAAAATAAAATGCACACCACAGAAAAAATTTCAAACTAAAGCATTAGAAAGAAGGGGGGGGGGAGAAATACCAGACACAAAAATATTAGCAATAACTCATTAAAAAAAATTTAAAAACGTATTAGGATGTTAAACTAAATAATCGACAAATATATTTTTAAACTGAAAAAAAAAAACATTTAAAATTTAGAAGCCATGAATTCTTAGTTTAAAAAGAATTAAAAAATGGTAAATTTAAAACTAAATATAATTAATTTAGAAAATATTCAAATAGCAGAAATCCAATCAATTCAAAACACACACACACACATTAGGATTTTAAAAGATGAATGCCTTCATTCATAAATGAAAAGCACTAGGTATTTAAAAGTTTATAACTCTAGCATTTCAAATATAATACTTAATATATAAAACATCACAGGATATATTAAAAACATCAAATACTTCAGAATATTTGTAAAATAATTTATAAAAGTTACATAGCGAGAATATGTTTATATAATTAATATTTAACAAACATTCTCAATATTCAACGAAATTTCGAATATTTGAAAAGCAACGACATATCACAAATATTTTATAACAGAAACCAATAAAAGTATAAAGGCCTGTCAGAATAAGACAAAAGCAAATATTAAATAATACAAATAAAAACATTAATAATTTCACTACCTTATAAATAAAGGGCAGAAAATTGACAAGATTTATACGATCTTACCGAAAAGAGGATTTAAAGCGATAAAGAAAAGAATAAAACTTGAAGATACACAGAGTTATATGCTTAACCCATTTTATCCCACTGTCCTATCCGGAGGACAGCTGAAAAATAGCATGTAGAAATTAGTAGTTGTTTGTTGCGAATATTTTATCAGCTGGAACATGTAAAGTTATGTCTAAGCTTCTGTTAGCATGAGTTCTGTCTCGCCCGTCCGTCGCCTTCATCTGTTAACTTTGTTTTTTCCTGACATTAATGAGCGTCATATGTATCTGTTCTTTGCGATTGCAGAATTCCCTTTCAGTTTGTTTTAAACACTTGGCTGGTCAGTTTTTATGTGAGAGCAGTCTTCGTTTATAATCCTGCTGGTTGGTTAAAGCTTTATTGTTATTAGGTAAGTTGTAGCGCGTTAGTTTTTAACTGTCCTCCAAAAAGGACAGTGGGACGATAAGCATATAAATGATGAGATATTTCTAAATTTGTAACTAGAAGTTTAGAAAAAAAAATCCTCCCTACGTTTCTGCCCCTAAAGAGTGATGTCTGTGCAAAGGTTTTTGAAGTTAGAGGAAGCACTGGAACTATTAAATAGTTTAGATTCAGATGAGAGCGATGTTGAAATTGCTGTGTTACCACCAGATGCCAGTGAACTAACTGACGAAGATGAAGGGGACGACACGGAAGTAAATACTGGTGAGATTGTTGTAAATGACGTTCCTGGGACTCTGGAAGTCAGAGTTGGAGATAGTATTGAGACTGAAGCGTCCACAAACGCTGGTGTTTCGACAACAAAGCACAGACGAAAAGCTGAAAAGTATCAGTCATCTTGGATAAAGATGAAATCACCACAATATTCAAAATGGAAAACACAGGTTGATTCAACTGCAAATGACTTGCTCAAGCACATGGAAACTACATTGAAAGAAAAATCTCCAGTGGAACTTTTTGAGCAGTTTTATTCTAACGAAGTTTACGATCACATAGTAAAAGAAACTGTGCGATATGCAACAGATGCAAAAAACGAACATGATTTCTTGACCAGTGCTGACGAAATACGTGTTTTTTTAGGAATTTTGCTTCTAACTGGTTATCATTCAAATACCTGTGAACGTGACTACTGGTCAGATGCTGAAGACCTTGGAATTACCCTGGTGAAAAATGCAATGTCACGAAACCGTTTCCAAAAGTTGAAATCTTATTTACACTTTGTGGATAATAGTACCGTAAGTCAGCATCCCGAGGACCGATCGTTCAAGGTAAAACCTTTGTTTGCCATGCTCAATAATAATTTTATGAAGTTCGGACACTTCTCAGCAAATCTAAGCATTGATGAAATGATTATCATGTACTACGGTAGAAATAGTCTGAAACAGTTTATCCGAGGTAAGCCGATACGCTTTGGATATAAACTATGGGCTCTCTGTGGAAGCGAAGGATATTGTTACAACTTTTCCCTGTACTGCGGTAAGGAATTTCATGCAAGAAAAGATACTCCTCTTGGTACCCGTGTTGTGATGAAACTAATAGAGAACATTGGGAATCCTTCAGGTTACACTTTATACTTTGATAATTTTTTTACGAGCATTGATCTTTTGAAAAGTCTTGGTGAAGAGGGTTATCGAGCCACAGGAACCATACGAGAAAATCGGATAAACCGCGAATGCCCCTTAGAGGAACCTAAGTCCATGCGGAAGAAAGAAAGAGGCACGTGTGATTTTGCATATGACAAGAACTCAGAGATTCTCCTGGTGCGATGGAATGACAATAGTATTGTCACTACTGCTACAAATTTCAGCACTTTAGAACCATTCTTTGATGTGAAAAGGCGAGTAAAAGGACACAAAGATAAAATTAACGTGAAGATGCCTAATTTGATAAATTCGTACAACAAACATATGGGCGGGGTGGATCACCACGACTGGTTGGCTGGACTGTATGCCGTCAAGATACGTGGAAAAAAGTGGTACTGGCCACTTTTCATTCGTACACTGGACATGGCAGTGGTAAATGCATGGATAATGCACAAAGCTGTCAACAAAAGTGATGCCCTAAACTTGAAGGAGTTCCGAAGAGCTATAACAACGGTGTACCTAAAAAAGTCTACGAACAGAACAAAAGGTAGACCCAGAATATTTTCTATGCCTTCTAGTGCAGAAGACGACGTCCGCAAGGATGGTGTTGGCCATTTTCTGTTGAAGAGGGAGAAACAGCGCCGTTGTCAAAGAGAGGATTGCAAAGGGAAACCCAAAACATACTGTGGGAAATGTGATAAAACACTTTGTCAGGCTTGTTTTGGGCCTTTCCACCAAGTTTAGTATTATATTCAACTGAAAATTGAAATTTTATGTAAATAATGAAGTATTATTCGGATATTGTAAAAATTTGTAGTCGGAAATTGCTTTTCACTAATGAAAATAACACTGAGACATGTAAGTGCAAATTTTATCCCCTTTATCCCAGTGTCCTATTTAGAGGACGGGTCAGATTTCCTATATAAAAAATTTTTTTTTTTTACATTTTGTTATATTTAGTATATTTAGGTTTAATATACCTCAGAAAATATGATTATTCTCAAATTTGAACAAAATAAATAAATTGGGATAAAATGGGTTAATTGCCATTTTACATCCAAGAAACAATTCCAACAAATTGCGACCATGAAATAAGTAGAAATACTATTAAAATTAACAATGAATAAAGCGAATGAAAAGATCTTATAAATAAGGAAAGAGACACTCGACTTATAAAACAGAATCATGCTCCAGAATTTACATAAAATAAAGCTTTTAAGTAAATTTTCTTTAAATACGAGGAAAGCGGATGAACTGGTAGCGCATCTGCAGTAATAGCTTCAAAACGAACGTAACAAGCTTCTTAGCTTTTAAGATGTAAATAACATTTGCTAATTTAAATGAAATTATATTTTTGAGAGAATCTGAGGACATGAAAACGATACGATGTAAGGTTTTATGTTTTCCATAAATGTGAGCGATTCGTTGTAATGGCGTAATCTATACTAATATTATTAATGTGAAATTGTGGATGGATGGATGTTTGTTACTCAATCACGCCAGAAAGGCTGAACAGAATTAGATGAAATTTAGCACAGATATAGATTCTAGTCAGGAATAGAACATAGGCTTATTTTTATTCCGGTTAATTGAGTGATTAATTTTTTATTAATTAAAAACTGACTTTCGTGCTAAAAAGCTGAGGCCAAATCCCGCCAAAGATAAGTAAGGCAACAGTGTCTTTTTTTCCCCCAACAGAAATGAGGTTAGGCTTAGGAGAATTTCAACTGATTATTTCAAACGATTCAATTTATTTTCTTTGTGTTTGATGTATTTAAAATCAAATGTTGTTTATTAATCGATCTTTCGGATTAGAAGTATTCATTCTGACGTAATTTTAAATTAAAGGAAAACAGAATAAAGGAAATAAATTTCTAATCTGGATTGCCTTACCCCAACTGGCATAAGAAAATCAGACATGTGTGTTATGCCAACTGATGTTGAATATTCGCGCGTGATTGTTGACAACTGTTTCATTTAAATTAAAAGTTTACAAATTATGCCTATAATATTGTTATAGCTATCTCAATCTTGATCAATAAATAAAATGGAATTGGCCGGATTTGATTTGCTGTTTTATTTTATTTTGAGTGTGAAATGTAAATAAATTATTCTTAGGTTAGTTGTGTGTTTTTGTTATTAAATTGCATTTATGTTATATATTTTTCGTATATGCTTATACTTTTAAATATATCGTTTTTAGGTTAGATTTAATTTTTTTATTTGTCATTATTTGATAGTTTTTCGTACATATACATCAAAATTTCCCCGCGAACAGAGTCGAGGGTAATAGCTAGTATAGAAATAAAGATAAAAATAAAATAATAATATAAATAAAACATTAAAAAGAATAAAACGATGGATAATGGGGAAGTATAGGGCACTGAAAATTAGTAACTTTTTTCACATTTAAAAGGCAAATTAATACCATGTAACTTGGTTACTTCGAATTGATGGGATTACATTAAAAATTCTATTTACAGGAAAATTCAAATTAATAAAAAGGTCAAAATAAGAATCAAGGTCATTTTAAAAGTAAAAATAGCAGAAAAGGGAATTTAATTATTAACTACTAATCAACATATTGACAACCAATAACGAAAATAGCTCGTAAATAGCGGTCTTTTTGAAGGTGCCAATCACAAATTACCTCGTAAGATTAGAATATATTTCAATCTGCTTTCCGGGACAGGAAACCTGGAACTTGCCCTGATAATCAACGAATTAATAAATAAAAAGTAAGCAATTTTAATAAATTAATAAGGTACAACGCTTTAAATGCAACAATTGTTGAATAAAATTTTAAAGCAGACTATTTGGCGTTTCATGTGTTCAAATACTTTTTTTTTTTTTGTGATGAGAAACTTTGGCTGAAAATTTGAATTTTTTTTATTGAATTCAATGAACGACTGTTAAGACATAGCGTGAATTAAAGACATAAAAAATTCTTTGCACACAATCAGAAAAGATACAAGCTTTGCACGAACTAAACTAAAAAAAAAAAAGCTTATTCAAAATTTCCAAAAATTTTTTATTTTCAAATTTATTTTGAATTCAATAAGATATTTTACTATAAAGTTTTGGAGCCTAGAGAAAAATTAGAACTAGTCAAGCTCCACAGCATCTTAAAATGAAAATTGGAATTTGTGTTTTTTTTCAAAATTTATCTGGAAAAACTGATAATCAAGTTCTCTTTTCTTCAGTTTTTCAATAATATAACAAAAGCATTTTTTTGTTAAATTTAAAATTAATGCAATTGAAATAAACTTTTGCCCTGTTTCGAAAAAAAAAAAACATTAATATTTAATGTATTAATTCTTTCGTCCACAAACTAGTTTTAATTCCTATATATGTATTACTATGATATACCCAACTCGGATTCGGAAATCCAGGATTTTTAAAATCTTTAAGTAACGACCAATTAATTTATACAACAAAAATTACTTGAAATTGATTCAAAAGTTTTAAAGTCTTGTTCGTTCATATATGGAAGAAATAATCTTTAATGTGTCTCACGGGATATATCATCTATTAACAAGATTAATTAAATTTACAAATTAAGGGATTAAAGATCGTTTTATCGTTTTAAGACAGCTTTTTTGAATCTAGTCAAATGATGAGTACGACACTAGAGTCCCGACCCCCGACCCCTTCTACATTTCCAACATCATACCAATGAAAAAAAATTTCGTCCATTAAATTTAAGAACAGTAGATTCTGAAAGAAATTTCACCGCGTTTTGTGGATTTATACTTATCAAAAAATTTCTCCAATAAAAAAAATTAATTAAATTAAGTCATTTTAATAACAATGTACACTTTGAGAAACTGAAGGAACATAAGCGCAGTTTTCAAAGCATCGTAACAATTATAATAAACTTTAAAGTTAATAATTGAAATAATTTACTCCATAATATTCACGTACAGCTCGACAGTCTTAATTTATGGTCAAATAACAATTGGCTTCGACGTCAAATACAGTTTTAAGAGACGCACACATACATACATACTAGAAAAGAAATCGAACGATATACATGCTTCCCTTATTCTCGTGAAGTGAGATTTTCAATTAAATTATGTCTTTTGAAGTTTTTGTCTTTCTACACATAAAATTAATTTAGATGAATGTCCTCATTTTGAAGTTGCACAAGGGATATTTTGGAATGGATTTTGTACTTTTGAACCACGGTTAGACAACATGAATCGGAATCACCTGATCCTCACTCGGAGTGGTAGGATGTCTGACTATCATAACAGGTTTATATTCTTGGACCTAAAGTGGGACATGTATGTCGCACACTCTAATGATATCTGTAGTCAAAGGGTTAGCGTGAGCCAGCCCCATACATAAAGTAGATCTTTCGTAGGTTATGAAATCGCTACAATCCTTAAACGTACCTCAAGTACTTATTTAAATATCATTAGTTCAATATTTTGTGCAAAAATCTTTTAAGAAAAATTGGTGAATTTTAATTATTTATTTTAGATGTGCGCTTGATACATTTCTCAGAAATATTAAAAATAATGTTTCTCTCCTCCCCAAAATAAAAAAAATAATTCTTTTGCATCCATTTCTTATAATTAATTTTTTCAAATATTAAATTAATGTAATTTGACAATTAAATTTCATTCAGCAGAGAAAGTGTTTTGCTTTATGTTATGTTTTGTCCCTTTATAATTTTTCTTTCATTTTCAAATTTTAAAAATACAAAGCATCAAGTCCCAATCACCCATGGATGTAGATGGCATGGCAAGATACACTAATTTTATGGTTAATCTGAAAGATGAGTGATAAGGAACGCAAATAATCCTGAACACACTTTTGAACATTTTTTATTTACAATAGGGATCTTAGAGGCACAATAATGCTTAACAAACAATATATTTCTATGCTTATATGTTTGTTGGCGTATTTTTGCAAATAAATAATAAAAATATATAAATAAATTTTTAAAAATTATTTTTGTATTGAAACTATTTATTATTAATTTTATACCTAGTTGATAAACCTTATGTAGCTCGAGATTAATATCCTTTGATATATAATATTTTTAACGAAGAAACTAGTTTAATATTACATAACATATAAAACCATTTTCAAGACATATGGATTAAAATAAAAGAGAAATTAGAACAAAAAATAGTGGAGTAGTTCAAAGTTTTTATGTTGCCCAACAGAGGGCATCTAAAATTTTTCTATTTCAAAACCATCTGGGTTAAATTTTCTATAAAATTTATAACAATTGGGAAAAAAAATGAATTTGGTATCGTTAAAAAGTAAAATATCTGGCTACTTTTGGAATATGGTTTAAAACGTTTCCTACTAGAATAAATTTCCCTGAAGTTACTTTGGGGAGGGGGGAAAAAACGGAATGTTGGCTACTTTCTAATTCCTTGAATATTTAATTAATTTTTAAACTCTGAAAAGTTGAAGGTACTGTTTCTTTCGTTTTGTTTTAAATAAATAAGTGTGAAAAATTCAGTTCAATTCGGCCCAAATATTTAGGAGGAGATGAGGAACATAAATACAGCCATATTGACTTTTATTAATATAAAGATTGAACTTTTAAGCATTATTTTGGAATTGGAAAGAAGACAAAACCGATACTTAACTGTATTCTTCTTAAAGATAATTACAGTATTTATAGGCATTCTAAAATTCAGTATAATACATATTCGAAAACAATGGGAAATTTTAAGTTAATTTCTAAATTTGTTTAGTTACTGTAAAAAAATGACACAACATAACACGTTTTAATCCGAGTACTGCTGATTTTTCGATGCATATCCATTTCAATGTATTTCCATTAAAGTTATATTTAAATAGCTGACAATCCACACCAGACTGAAACATTGAACCGGATTTTTTTTTTTTTAATGTCTAACCATTTTACTCGTATTAATATGGCATTTTTTAGGTTCAGATAACAAGCAAGCCTGATTGCATCAGAGCCTACCTGTCCTTGCTCTGCACGCGGAAGAACAATCGCGGGTCGAAAAAGTGTGCTGTTTGCCAGCTGTCACAAGACTTGACGGACGAGGGGGAGGAGTGAGTTGACCCCTAGTCCTCTTTGCATGCCAATTACAAGCCGTCAAGTGTGGGGGTGCTGACCTCGATAGTCTATCAAGCACCCATTTGGGTCTGTCAATTGACCACAATGTCTTTATTTCCACTCCTCTGGTAATGAGATAGGAAGGGATGAGTGGGGAAACAGAAAAGGACGATTCTATTCAAATATGGCACAAGAGAAAAAGGGGGAAAAAAAAGGCATTCACATACGCCTTTTATTTTGAAGCATATTTCTATGCTGGATTGGGGCACCTACACAGTTTGTGTTAATTTGAGATTAAAAACAAAGATAATTTTGGATCATAAAGAAGACATTTTTATGGTGAAAAACTGACTAAACTTAAATTACTCAAAAATTATATTCGTCAACTTAAAGCCGGAAGCAAATTGAATGATTCAAATGAAGAAATTCATGAATAAACACAAATTGAGGCTATTTCTTTGCAAAGTACATCTGTCATTTTCTAACGCGATTAAAATACAGAGTGTTCCACAAGGTATGCAGCGTCTAATATTTACAGATTCGAATAGAAAAAAATCAAGACGAGTATTTTGATGCATTTTTAACAGTCTAAACAGAATTATGATGCTATATTCTAGAATCCACACGTTATACATCAAAGTACTTGTTCCCACGTGTTCTATCCAAATCTGTAAATATTAGACGCTGCACATCTTTTGGGACACCTTGTATTAAAAAAAAATATTTTATAGAAAAAACGTATTCAATAAATAACTCACTACAACCTTATTGATGTTTAGTAAAAACAGTTTCAATTAATTTTTTTAATTAAAACATTTTTATAAATATTTACAAATATAAACAGAGAAAACGGATGACACTAACATAGTACAACAATTTATATCACTATGCACTCATGCAAATAAATTTCGTATTTAAAGCATAATTAAGTTTGGCTCAAAAATCAATTTACAAAAATATTTTTGAATACTCTCATTAAAAAAAACATCGAATTGAAGAAAAACACGAACGAATTTTAAAAACAATAAAATGAGCCTAATCAGTTTCTGTTACAAAATATAATCAAACTGAAATAAAGCTGTTACACAACAAACAGGCAGAAAATCTGACATTTACACAAATTTTCCATTTTGAGGCTTAAGCTTATTTTCCTATTGTTGACAAAGTACAATTTAATCGCAAAAGACCCAGTATATGCCAATAATGGATCCATTCAATTACTAGGGTACTAAGTATTTCCTCAAGAAACATACATTTAAAAGGCAGTAATAAATCAAATTTAATATCTAACATAATAAACGGATTATACAGTAATTAACAGGAAATGTTTTGAACAATGATTCTTTACTCTGGATCGCGTCACTAAGTGGAGTCGTATTAAATAGACTTATTACATATGAGATTTTCGATACTATATGTTATGGCCAGATTTTCGAATATTAGAAGGTAAAAATAATCCTTTAAATAGCAACTGATTTCTAAGCAGCCCATTAGGAAGATATTTTTCCCGTTAAATGTGACTTCCAATCAATTCGAAACATTATTTATTGTAATAACATTCTCAGATAGTAGTACTTAAATATAAACCGTCAATATTTTAATTTTTTTTATTAAGCTTAATTTGTTTTATGTTGTTAAAGATTGAAATTGCTACCAATGTTTTACTTACTTAGTGATGTGTTAAGATTTTTGAAATTTTGTTCATTTACATACTCTCGATGACAATTCGCTAATTTATATTTCCGAAATTTAATTATTAGTTAATCGATTAATTAAATTAAATTTTGATTAATAAAAGTGGCACTACTTTAAACTGAATTAGAGAGAAAAATTAATTTTTAATTTCCATAATATTTAAAGTAATGAATTATAAATTAAAAAATAAAAAACCCTCATCTATTATGCTAATAAAAACAGGCTTTTTAAAAACTATTAAATGAAATTACAGTCACAATGACACTATAACTACAAAAATGCAGGGTAAGTACAAATGATAGACCTGATTTTTTAACGATCGTATTTTCGAAACTGCTGCATATATTACTATAAGTGAGACATGGATTTAAAGAGTAATGTGCCAAATTTTTTTTAGTTACATATGTCCGACGTGTGACCCTCTTGTTACACAACATACATCCAATCTGTAATCGAGATCGTTCCAAACATTTTGTAGCATTTTGTATTATGTTATCTTTGACATGATTCCACAAAAAGAAATCATTAAGACAAGACAATGTTTATGCACCATCAATAGCTAAATTACAACCAGAACTTAAAGAACAAATTTTTGCCGCATTCAGAGCCATTGACAGATTGATGTTACAAAATGTTTGGAACGAACTGGAATGCAAATTGGACGTATGCCGTGTAATAAGAAGGTCACACATCGAACATTTGTAAATGGAAAAAAAAATCAGTATATTCTCTTTAAATTTATTTATTATTTATTGTAATATGTAAAGTAGTTTCGAAAATGTGATTTTTAAAATCAGGTACATCATTTGTACTCACCCTGCGATGTACAATATTTATAATACTTTCCGCTCATTAACATTATCCTCATATAAAATTATCAGCATCGTAGAACCATAAAGTGATACTTCTTGGGTCATTCGACATTTTAAACGTATTTCATTCCTTAACACAAGAGATTCGACACCACCCCACCATGAATAATTTAGATTTTAAGACTTTTGACGATTCCTCAAAAGAAATATACACTAATCTAGCTTCGTTAACTTACATAAAAATTCGATCGCAAAAAGAGAGAGAGATTTGCAACGACGAGATTTCTAATATAGAATCTCTTATTTCTATAAATAATGAAAGTTAATTGAAAATCAAACTAAATTAGTAAATTGACTTTTGCAAATAGCACTTTTTCCCTTTATTTATTTTAGTTAAGCTTATCTGAGAATATTTAATTATAATTAATATAAATTCAAGAACTATTTTCTGTCTTGTCGTACTCATCATCAACAATTCTATTTATTTTTTAATTAAAAAATACCATTTTATTAGCTTAATTCTGCTAAGTTCCTGCATGAGATCTACACATCACTTATATTTTGATATTTGCGTTCAAGAAAGAGTATTTAATAAAAAACAAACAGAACTAAATAATAAGCAAGTCTTTTATGCGTAATTGGAAGAATTGAAAAAATAATAAGTGACTTGGCCAGTGCTATTTCAAAAGCGATAGTAAGGCTTTTAATTATTTTGTATAAAAGGCTACCAGCGGGTGACCGAGCTCCGCTCGGAGAAAACAGGTATCGAAGCTAACTCGAAGATTTAAATTTTCAATTGTGATTTATCAAAACAATACATGCCATAAGAAAATTTGTGAAACCATTGGTGAAAAGATAACCGGTTAAAGTGCACCATTGTAAACTATTCTAAACAAAGTTAAGAGTTTGGAAAGGGAACTATTCTATACAAAGGTAAAGTAAAGGTAAAGATTGAAGTGTGTTGAAGTTCCATATTTTTGACAAATTTATTTAGAAAAACCAAACATATATACATACATGAGAAACATATTATAAACCTATAACAGCATAAACATAAAACTTTATTAGTTCGCCATATTGGCTATAGATGGCAGCACGTTACCGCTTGAAAATTTAAGTAGCCATTATGGCGAACTAATAAAGTTTGAAAATATCCTATCTGTAACTCCGAACTGCTCGACCGTAGCGCTTCAAAACCGGCACCAATCAATTCCTCGTGACCAAAAACCCCAGACCCCCAAGTTTACCGGAGTTTATTAATTCTGGGGCGATTTTCGACTTGGCAACCATTCCTCGTATTATAGTATTAGATTAGGTAGATAATTATTTAAAATTTCAAGTAGCGATGTGCAGCATTCTTATAAAATTAAATTAAAAATATTTATCTTTGTATAATTATGAAAATGACTCCTCATTTTAAGAGTAGTTGCCGAACTTCAAATTTTCTTGTGCTTTGCAGTGATATCATGTTCTTTGTGCTAGAGTATTTAGCGAAGTTTGGGGCAATCACCCCCCCCCCAACAAAATCAAATACTGAAATTGCGATTACTTTAAGTTGAAATTATTTATATATTAATGAATATATTCAGCGTGTTAAAACACCTCCCATCGACTTTCAATTATATTTAGAAATCTGGCACCTTTTTTTCTACACATCCCCCAAACATACAGCGGCTGTGAGATAGCATACGGTATGAAGTGGCAAACCTTCGATGGTCACGGCAGTCCGCAAGCATGATTGCCTCCTTTCCCACGAAATTCCACGAGTAGTGACATGTTTTGCCGTTTGTGCTTCGTAATATAACGAAGAAGAGATGGTGGAAAAGAATTTCCACCATCTGGATTCTAAATTATACAGATTTATAAATTTGGCTACAAGACCACATACCACATTTCATTTATATCCAAATCATTTTTTAGTTCTCGCATTCACATACATATGGATATACAGACCAACAAAAGCTCTCCGCCCTCCAGATTTGAGACATCTACAATTCTTATAACAAATCTGTACACTAAATTTCATCTATATTGCTCTTAGCGTTTAGTGAAATATTGCGCTCTTGTGTACTTGGAAGGAGAGACAGAAATACATGTTTTCCTTAGAAGGAATTCTTCCAAATTTTTCTAAAAATCTAGATAACAATCGTTTATTTTAGCTCAATTCACTTTTGAGTTATCATTTTCACAGATAGATTGAATGCATTAAATGTGACTTGGGGATGTTAGGTTTAGTTTAGTTATATTAACATCCCGTTGTAAAAGAAACTCTAGAGCTATTTCGGGATGGAACTCGTAATTTTTAACCACGCTCAGATGACGATGATGACACCTGAGCTGGCACCCTCCTCTCTAAACGTCCACACCACACCAGTGGGAGGATGTTTGGCCCCAACTTATTTAACGTGCATCATACCCGCTTAACACGGCGGTTCTTCAGTAGAATCGGGCCTCGAACCTGCAACCCTCCGGTTCCGAATCCGAGACCTTACTACCAGGCCACCACGGCCTTGAGGATGCTAGGGGCTCTGAAACATGGAGATCCATAAAACTTTTGCAGTCAAATATTCTGAAAAGCGTAATATTCTGCATATTTCGTATAGGAGGAAGAAAAAAGTACAGAAAATCTTTTTTTTCCCCACATTTAGAATCTTTTTGATTTAAAGGAGGTCGTGGAGATAACCTATCACGCCTTCCTTTCTGATTACAAGTCACCTTTAATTGCAATTCACACGTGACATATTCCACAAAATTCTAGGATTTGAGTTATCTTTTTCAAAGATAGACTCAATTCGTAAAATGTGGTTTTAGCATTTTGGAAATTCTAAAACATGGAGATTCATCAAAATCATGTCATAGAATTGTTTGACAATCTTAATATTTCTCATAATTGGAATACAATGAAGAAAAAAGTACACGAAAACATTTCTTATAATAGGAGCCTTTTCCATTCAGAGAAACCCATGGAGAGAACTTTCTACGACTTCCTTTCAAATTGCCTTTGATTAAAACTCATTCGCGATAGATTTCACAAAATTCTACAGTCACTGAAATAAAAACATCTTCTAGACATTAACTGATTTGTTTCGATTTTGTTCATTCTAAAAATGACAAAAACATTGACAAAATTTTCATTAACTGATTTTCCTACCGCAAAACCTGTTGATTTCATATAAACACCACATACAAAACTAAACAAATAGTGAATAAAAGCATGAAAAAGTGTTACAACCAGTAAAGATTTCAGCGAACTCCGGCCATCATTTTCTTTTCTTGAATTATCTAATAAGGCACCTACGACCTCTGAACTCCTTGAAGGCTTCTGATAGACAGGAGGAGGTGTGAAAGTGTCTAGTGTTTAATTGATGGTCTGATATTTTAATTAAGCAAACAGCAGGCGTAGCAGCAGGGAGTGCAGGTGAATGTATATCAATCAGAAGTTATGGCATACTTTGATGATAGGAGGCAAGAAAGTCTTTTTTTCTAAGCGTTCAATCTTATCCAATGCTTTTAAACGGAATAGTCTCACGTCTGAGTCAAATAAAAAAGTTCGACAATGAAGGAAGCGCTAAGAAAAATTTTGATATAAGAATGTAAAAACGCGATGCATTTTTACCTTTTCATGTACGAAATATAGAGAAATTATTGTAATAGTCAAAAAATTCTAACTCGCGATTTTGAGGAATCTTCACGTTTTATAGACCTCCCCAAATTCGAAAAAACAAATTTTTGGCATTACGTCTGTCTACCAGGGACAAAGCTAAAAAATGTTTGGAGTTAAGACTGAAGCAATTTGTAATACAGTTTTTACGTTAAAATTTGTAGATTTGAATCAAATTCTGAATGAAGCCAATTCATTGGAAGTTTGTCAATCTGCATGTTCGAGTGCAAATAAACACGATTACTACAAAAGCTATAGATTGATATGGATAAAAATCAGTAAATTGTTTAAATCCACACCCAATTTCGAATCAAATTTGTCGAAGTAAAACATTCAGCGAAGTAAGAAATCCTGAGTACAGCCGCAAGCTCGTAAACACGAGAACTCAAAAATATATGTGAACATGTCCCTAAAATTGCAGTTATGTATAAAATGTTGATTTCAATCGGTTGAAAAGACGTCCAAAATACATACTTGCGGATATAGCCCTACACTGCTTACGAAAGGGGGAGGTGAATTCTACTTATCTTATCCTGGTCTCAAATTCCTTTGTAACAAAACTCTGAATACATGTGTTCTCTGCTATATCCAGCTCCACAATTTTCAAAAGGTGAAAAAGAATAATACCTTTGGGTTATGCGAGAAATTTTCCAAACCACCAAAACCAGAGTAACTAAAATAAAATCTCGACAAACATAAACTGAAATTCCTATAATTATTCACCGAATTTACATGAAATAACTTATTTCTATTCAAAACGCGGGCATTTCGGTCCTTTATTCTTGATCTACTTGCATCTCGCATTGGACTATTTTCTTAGACAGATCATTCATGAAATCTGAATTTATGTTATATCAAAAATTATACACAAGTATAAGTTACATACATGAAAAATTTTGCTCTCCTGTTAATTCTTAAATTATCGAAGAAATCATAACTCTAGACGCCATTTAAATTATTCATCTCATATGCATATAAACTGGTTGTCTGTTCTAAAGTAAATTCAATGGCTTATTTCCAAATCGTTATAATTTAAGTTATTTGAGTCAATTAAACAAAACCTAAGAAGATAATTAAGCTAAAAAAATTAAGAAATTAAAATAGTTATTATAGTTTCATACACCTATTAATAACATTTAGTAAAATATTTTTATCACACCATGATGTTAAAAAAAATGTTATTCTTCAGCAATCAAAATATGCATTTTTATTATACATTATTTCAAGCCAATCAAGAAAGCAGCGATCTACTTCGAGGAGGACAATGAAGTCATCTAAATTCATCCCAAATAAATGCTATTCTGGGTTTTCCACAGTAACAGAAGTCATTCTTGCTGTTTAGATACATTTTACAGGATATCTCTGTATTCTAAACCACTTAAAATGCATCTGTCAACATATATGCAAATTAGAAGTTCAGCTCAATGTTAATTTTTGTAGACGGAGCTATTTTTTTTAAACTTTTAATAAATATTTTCTGGAAACTAATAAATATCTCATCACTATGATAACTAACTTATATAAAATTACTGCTAAGAATGTAATATTCTTGTACCTGATAATAATAGATAAATAAAAAAAAATACTGTTTCTGAAACATAAAATATTGTGAATGCTTCCCCATCCGTGTAAGTATCTTCCACAAATACATGTATATTCATATTTATTAAACTACGAAAAATTACTAGATAATATTTTCTTTATATTATTCGAAGAAGGCACAACCCAAGTAACGGTATTTTATTTTTTGAGGCATGAGATCAATAAGGCTTTTTTGTACCCAGATTATATTTCAATGAATAGTTCAATGTAAATATAATTTGAAATGTAGTTTCCTTAATCAATCGTTTCACTGAAAAAAAAAATCCTGATAGATTGATTGATTCATTTAACTTCGATTAAAAAACTTTCAATCATATTCTTTTAATGAAAATGCGCCTAAATTACGAATAATATTAGATTCTTCAAAGTCGTGAGTCGCAAACATCGCCGTACAAATATAGATAATGAACATATAAATTCATATCTATTAACCCTAACATTTTAAGTAATAAAAAGCGGTATATATATCCTCCCACAAAGTTCACTCCTCGATATGCGTATGCTTGTTCTGATATAGTATTGCTTGTTACGAAAAGAACAAGGCACTGTTGAATTCCTTGGAATGGATACATGCAAGAAAACAAGTTTTACAAGGTTACAGCTAATCCATATGCAATTGTTTCTTTGAATTTATTGACCCTACCACTGTCATGGTCCACTCCATAAAGTGAAAAAATAATAAGAAAATCGCCAGAAAAATTTCTGTCAAATATATTCGCTCCAGTGTAGTATTATTTATGATAAATGACAAATTACTACTAAACTTTGCTAAATAATATCATAAAAAGAAATTTAATTATATTATTTAGCAAAGTTTAGTAAAATATTTAAAATCAAAATGCTCTAAAAATTTATGTGAATTAACACACACACAAAGAACTGAGAAAATCGTGCAAAATTAGCATTTCCCTAATCTCAATACATAGAGTTGAAATCTATGAGTCTGAACTGTAATATTCAAAACATATTCTCATTTGAATGTTACAATTGAAAGAAAATAATCTTACTTATTCTTTTTAAACCGTATAAAACAGCTATTCTTATTAAAATAAAACGCACTCAATTTCGGTGTCAATAAACAAATGCGCATACGTATTCACACTTTTAAGGAAACCGAATAAAAGAAACCCATGGTTCATAAAAAAAAAATTACAAATATGCTTTCATTTCTTCTCTAAATAATGAAACATCACATAACGAAACAAGGTAGACAACAACAGCAACAAACAATAAACTTACGCTTGTTCTTGTGTGTGAAGCTCCCGGACTAGCTCATCTCTCTTGTTGACAATGATCACCAGTTCCTCTAATAGAAGTTTTTCACGCGCCTTGTGCGCTTCCGTTTTCTGCCATTCTGAAACGAAAGAACCGAGCGAGAAATTTTAAGGAAAAAAATTATAAATAAAAAGAAGACAAACCCAATTAAAAAAAACTAGAAAGAATAAAAGAAAATAATAAAATAAAAACTTTCTTTATTCTTTGGCACTTCGAAAGTCACCCAAGCAAAGATGGGTAGGCGAAAGGCATTGTAGCAGCTTCCTTTCACATGGAATGAAACATCGAGCGATAGGCGTATTATGCCCATTAAAATCGACAAATCGCAACGATACGCGCGCGAAAGCAAACCTAATGAGAAGAACCTCTCGCACAATCTTTAACAAACAGAGCGAAAAATTGTCGAAGCACGACTTGGTAAAGGGGAGTGGGGTGAAAATAAACACAGTCTGAAACTAATTGGCTACGCGGCTAAGTTGCTAACAAGCAGTAATGCATTATTTGCGAAAACTCCCTGGGTGAGCAGGTCGCTCTTTAACTTCTATTAGTGTCGCCGAGGGAGGCAGGAGAGATCACTCATTAGAAAGCGAAGCACGACTCCTTTCGAAACATACTCAATAGATCGTAGTAATGAGCTGCATTCAAGAAATTGCAGCGACGGGAATTCCAAAGAGATGGAAAACGAACAATTAAAGTTCACACGCAGTCGGCTTGCCTACTGCCAGTAAGAAATCGCAATAAACGAAAAAGAACGAAAGGCGTAAAAAGAAATTTCAGACTTAAAAATTCAGTTTATATCTCGATATATGTTGGATAACCCCAAGTTTGATTTTCAGTTTCTTTAGAGGGAGAATAGCTTGTAACAAATCACAACTTGATACGATATATTTGTTGCTTGATAATTTCCCTGTCTATTTGCGGAATGTAAAGAAGAATCAAAATAACATTTATAACTAAGAGTTTCATTAGAAAGCAAACACGTCACTTTTCTAAACATTTATGTTACGAGCAGGATGCATTCTAGAAATTGTAGTAATGAAAACTCCAGAGAGATGGAACATAAAATATTAGAGTTCACACATTCAGCTTACCTACCGCAATAAGTGAAATAGGACGAAAGGTGTAGTTTCTGAGGCATTCAAATTAAAAATTCATCTTCATATCTCGATAATGTTTTTTTAAAAAAGAAAAGCTTGTAATAGATCACAACTTTATACTACAAATTAGTTACTAGCTAATTTTCATAATAGCTACATATTAGTAAATTGCCTATTTTCATATCTGCAACATGTTAGTTACTTGCCAATTTTCATATCGTTTTTCTCCACAACGGGAATAAATCAAAATTGTCTTTACTGCATTCTGGAAATTTCAACAATAGAAAATGAACAGTTAAAAAACCCGTGCATTCAACTTGTCTACTGCCAGTAAGTAATCGCAATAAACGAAAAAGAACGACAGACGTAAAACGAAATTTCAGAGGCATTTTGAGTAAAAAATTCAATTTGATCTATATATGTTGGACACCGCCTAGATTGTTTTTCTAACATTTTTTGAGATGGAACAGTTTGTTTCAAATCACAACTTCATATGTCAAACTTGCTAACTTTCATATCTGTTTGCACCATGGAGGGAAGAAATCAAAATAATATTTAACGTTAAAGATTAACAAGTTTCGATTTCTAATGGAACTCTTAGTTAGAAAGACCATTCCCTGATTTCTAAGATTTTATTTCAAGAATGCTATTTAATGCGCTAGATCAGAGCCTTTAAATTTTCCTATTCCCACTCTTTATCTAAAGAAAAATTTCCGAAACTTATATTTTCCGTGAAAACTTATGCGATATTAAGCAAATAATGAAGAACTAATAATGAATAAAAAGAAAAATTGTTTGAAATTATAGCTGGACAGATTTAACTGATATGATTTAAAATGTACCTTTGAGAACTAATGATGAGAAAAAAAAATAATAATAATAATAATAAAAAACGTGTAGACAGAGTTATCGCGACTCAATTTGGTTTTGTCACCAGCAAATAAAAAAACCTCGCTGAAGAATTAACACAATACTGACTTGATAAATCAAGATTATGGATTGCAAGCCAAAATTAACTTATTCTTATAACAAAGACAATCTCGCAGATAATCTAATTTATCATGTATTTGCATCAATTCATTATAATGACGTAAGCTTCAATTCCCTCAGAGCTGAAACTCATCTGTACACCAAAAATAATTTAAAGGACACAACTCAAAAGCCTTTCCAATATCTAAAAAAATTATTTCTTAGTAAAAATTAATTTTGTTTTTTTGAATTTATAATTTTATTTTATTTCAAGAACATTCTAAGAATTTCCAATTTTATTTTATTTTATTTCAAGCACGCTATTTCATGCGCTAGATCAGAACCCATAACATTTCCTTCTATCTGCTCTCTTCGTTCGAAGAACAATTTCCGCAAAGCTAATTTGGGCTGAAAACTACTGCGATCTCAAACAATTAAGAAGAAAAATTCGAGTTTAAATTAATAATAATAATAATAATAAAGAAGAAATAAGAAAAGAGAAAAAAACTTATATGAATTATCTCAATACGTATTTGTTTGGGCAGGTATTAAAATAAGAAAAGTATTTAACTCAGAAACCTTACAAAGTGAAACAGAAGCCTTCCAAGATAACATTGCCTGTCGTTGCTTATTATAATAAATCTTTAACTCAGCAGTATTTTAAAGTAGTTTTTACAACTCAGCTAGTCGCCAATGGACATTTGAAATGCTGGGAAATTACAAACCTATTACTCAAATTTTTTATCTCAAATTGATAAGCATCTTAATTCCTATTACTGAAATAATTGAACTTACATAAGTGAGTGCTTTATTAATTTTATTTAGCATTACACTTTTGAAAAGTAAAATATTGACTTAAAAAATTATTCTTCCTTTTTGATTTTGGGGCATTTTTAGAATAATAAATTGTATTTATGTTCAATGAATATGATATTTTGGCATCCACATTTTTCAAATTAAGAAGTTAAACACTCAGGGTGCGCCTTAACAGGTGGGGATGGCCAATTAGGAAAAAACTTTGGCCAGCGCTTAAAATTAAAATTCTAAACATTTGGAATTAAGAAAAAAAGACCCAGACTGAGTATACTGCGGGCAACTTTCTGGTACACTTGCACAATATGACTTGCTCCATAATCTAATGAAAACAACTATGTAGCATTCCTTCCCATTAGGAAACAAAAATTTTATGCAAAACTAGAGTTTTGACGACAAGAATACATAACGAATTTGATTTATTTAAGGCGTTATATTTTTCAAATATAGTTTTCACATAGTCACAAACAGATAGACTGGTAATAGGTAACATTTTCATAGATTTGGTTAAAAATGATACAGATCAAAAATAGTAATGATAAAATCATGTGCCTAAATTTAATAATCTTTTTATTTCTTTTCGTTCTCAGTTATCATGTCTCCATCCAAACAGACGGTGAGGTCTCCAGTAAAAAGATTTCATTTAAAATTTTGTCGATAATAGCATTTCGGTGCTATGACTAGGAACCTAATATCTTCTGAATTATGGTGCGAGACTGCCTTTAATTATATTTGTTGGGATTTACCCCCCCCCCTCCCATGGTTGAGGAAGACATCAAACGTGAAGATCCGCCGTCAAACTCTAAGTTGGATTGACTGAGATTTGTGATATTTTTTCTTTCGTTTATTTTATAAACCACGAAGCAAGAAAAAAATATAACTATTAAATTTTTAAACTTAATCTTGCACATTCTGAAAATGAGTGCAGAGAATTTCCAATTATTAATTCAATTCTGGTAATGCCCCGGAACTAAGCAGTGAATCAACTGCTTTCCAGTACGGAGTGTCTTGAGGCCCGCGCTTAAGTGGAAATAACTGGTCAAATCGACTAAGGACTCTATAAGCACTACTATTCGAATTTGAAACAGTGCTTTGAACTTTGTCTCTATATAAACCCCTTCAAAACTATGTAACAGATTCGTGAATTCTATATTAAGATTAATATTATTCTATATTATTATTTTTATTATTTAATTCTATATTATTATTATTTTTAGCATTTAACGACAATATTGAATGTTCAGAATAATAAATAAATGGATTAAAGTATCAAAATTTTGTACATTCTGTTTTGTACATATTTCACGTATGAATATTATATAGAAACACAAATCTTGAAGTTATAATGGATTTAAATTATGAAAGAAATGCATAATCATGTAATATTTTAGATGTTTTTCAATTAAAGAAAATTAATTCAATTAGAGGAAGGCTTTTTTAAACTGTGTGTTAAATTACTGCAAGTTTCACACAGATGGAGAAATAAAATGTAAAAAATTAAACATTAATTGATGATTACAAAATAATGAGAATATTCAAATATCTACACCCTACTGCAATACAACTGATATCTTTCAGATTTCCCCCCTCAGGGGCTCACCTTCTTTAGGTGAGTACGGGTGTCCCAATCCCGAGGTACCCAGGGACCTTTACTCCCTTTCAATTTAATCTCCTCTCCACCTTCTGTTTCTTTCAAATGTTACATTTTAAAACTGTGATACAAGAAATTTACTTTTAACCTCAATTTTAACACGCAATAAAAGATTTAAACCATTTGTCTGGTGCAGTTTAGCCAAGATATGGCTCTTGTGCCAATAACACCCAAACTCACAATACTTTCAGATTTCACACACTTTTGGGTAAGCTGGGCGGAAGTCGGCTTTCCAATTTACTTACACTTATAGACAGCAAACAAATTTGATCGTAATCAGAGTCTGACTAAGACAAAGGCATACGGGGTAGAGGCCCGCAAATCGAAAAATACCATAGACAAATTCTACGCATGGTCTTTCATTAATGAAGCAGTGAAACAGAGGGAGGGCCAAAAATGTTTGCCAAGAGCCCTAATTAGGCTATGTCGGGTCTTAGTCGTAATGAATTCAACAATTTTATTTTCTAATTTTTTTAAACTCATTAAATGGCAGCATATTTCAATTCCTTGAGCAATTTTCCCTAATAGATCTCAATTCAAATTGCAACATCCTCAGGAAAGAAGTAATAGAATAAATACAGAGACTCTATTTTTGTATTAACAGCGACTTTTCTGTCTCATGCACCGGGTTATAATTTTTTTTTGTACTGAAACCTCATCAAAGTAACAATCTATTAGGTTGGTGCGTAAGAAATGTCGGATTCTCTTTACATGCGGACGTTTGTCTCCCTGTTTTCGTTATACTTTTGTCTTTGGCATAACCTCATTCATAGTCGTATTGTCCATTGCCAGAGACTCATTTCAGCAAAATAGGTTTTCTCGAAGGTCTTCCCTTTTGTTATTTCTTTTGAGTTTATTGCCGATATGAATTCTGCCGACATTCGCGTCATTTTCTTATATGAGTACAAACTTGGTAATAGTGCTGCAAAAGCTGCACGCAACATAAACCAAGCGTTTGGGGAGAATACGGTTAACGATCGGAAAGTGCAGCGTTAGTTCGAAAAATTTCGGACTGGCGATTTTTACTGCAAAATGAGCCGCGCGGAAGACCCAAAACGTCTGTGAAGAATGATGACCTGAAGGCTCTAGTGGAAGCGGATCCAGCCGTATCCACGAGGGAACTTGCTATCAGAATGAAAGTTGACCATACAACGATATTGAGACACCTTTCTGAGATTGGCAAGGTTAAGAAGATGGACAAGTGGGTACCGCACGCACTGACAGAGCGAAATAAGCTGGAACGAACTGGAATATGAAGTTTTGCAGCATCCACCATATTCACCGGATCTCTCGCCGACCGATTTTCATTTTTTCAAGCATTTAGAGCTGTTTTTAAGGGGCAAACACTATGAAAATGAAGACAGTCTAAAAAACTCGATATCAGAGTTTATTAATTCTAAAGACCAAAATTTTTTTAAGACAGGCATCTACGCTTTAAAATCTCGTTGGGAGAAGTGTATTGAAGCGAATGGAGCATACTTTGATTGAATAAACAGCTTTTGAAGAAAGATATGCAGTTTTATACAATCACTTAAGAATCCGACATTTCATACGCACCAACCTAATACATAGTGAAATGCTTAGACAGAATTAAATATCTTAGATACTCTATACATTTTCATATGAAATAAATAAGATAAGCTCCTAGTTGGAAATGGGTCAAGGAGGTTCAATATTTCGTAGGTTTCAGGGTTAATTAACAATTCTTATTACATGTTCCTAATAACATGGACTATGGAAGTACTTTTTTTTTCCATCCGGAATAGGAAAAAGTTATTAAAGCTTACGAAGGAATATAAATATTTTCTAGTTCCCATGCCAAGGAATATCCTTTCAGATTGCAGCCCACAGTTCAATAATTTGAAATGAACAATACTTGATAGTACAATCAATATCGAAACTATAGTATATCTCACTGCATAAAAATAAAAAATTAAAACCGAACTCGAAAATTCCATCAAACGAAAATAAAGATGTTAGTAAATGAATACTCAGTTTGGTACACAATTAGTTCACCAAATAGACAAGCTCTTTTATACTGGGAGTCAATTGAATAAAATTTTGATACAAGAAGGGAGGATTACACGAAAAATTTCTTTTCTGTTTCAAAGAAGAAAACTGCTTTCATTTAGTAGTGAATTGGCACCACTTAAGACTCTAGAAGGCAACACTAGAAAGAAAGTAGTTGAATAATCCTAGGTAAGCTGATTAAAATCAGCCTATTCAGTTGCTTCTCCTAAGTATCCTCAGCGAAACATGCGGAAAAATTAATACATTTAAGAGATTTTCCGTCATTTTTTTAACTACCCACATAATGGAAAATATTTTACCTATTATCCATTACTTTTTTCATTAATCCAGTCCACTGATGAACAGAACTTCCGAAGGAGGCTATAAATGCTCCACAAAATGGTCCATCGGTCTTTGATTCTGGCTTCATTTTCGTTTAATAGGCATAAAAACGGAGAAAAGGGCTGTTAATGTGGGCGTAAATGACATCAAAGCAGTGTCTGAGCTCATCACCAGGGGAGGGAAATAGGACATCATCAAGTTACTTCAAAGTTCCGAGCAGGGAACCAGACGCAGATGAAGAGATGTCAAACCTACTTCCCTCTGTCCCATCTTCCCCATTTTCCATAAGTCACAGGTTATGATAGTAGCGAGCGAAAGAATTCGCTCCCGGGGGAATATGTTCTCCAAAGAAAAATGGGGGAGAGTAAATAAATATCGCGACAGCGTACCCCAAATGAAAAAAATATAGATATAATAATAATAAAGAAGAGCCCAAATGGAGCGGCAAATTATTCCACTCTTTAAAGAGCATCTCAAATCAATAGCTAAAGCCTTCGAAGTACATTACTGAAGCAGCAGAGCCGAAGGCTGCTCTGATCTTATTTCATTTCAAGCTCTATCTCATGGGAGAACAGTCACTCGCTATCCTAGAGAGATACAGAATGGGCCCCGCCATTCAAAAAATCTATTCCTAAAAGGTCCCCCCCTGCAGAACCGCAATTTTTGGATTCGCCAGAAGAAGTCGGAGTCTTGCCCGTAATCCAATGTAAGTAGAGCTGGAGTGGAATCGTCGACGACGTGGGATTACTACACAACAGTCTTTAATTCCACGTTTAGGAAACGCTGGAGGGACGGCAAAGTGTTTTCGGATCGCATAAATGAACAAAGACTCGTTCCAAGTTGTGTGTTTATTTTTTTTTCTTTGTTTGTCCTAATACGAATTAAGTAGTTTGATTTTTAAAAGGTAAAATTCCTTGGTCGACTTTTATTGCTGTCGTTTTCAGTTCTCAGTTTTTAAAAAGTTATTTCCGTCTCTCAAGTCCTAAACAAGAAATGGAAACAAAATGAGAAAAGAACGTCGCACCGCATGGATACTCTGATTTATTGCATATAATATGACTGATTGATAACTTATAAAATGTCACACTTATATTTTGATAAAATTCTTATCCTTGATTTTTTTTTTAAATTTTAATTATATTTCCAGTTTTTTTTCCACATTTCAAATTATCGAGATATCTCACGAGATTTTCGAAATTTCTTCCAATCAAGCCCCCCCCTCCTCCTCACTCCGATAAATAATGTCGGTTTTCAACAAGTAATGTCGGTGCGATTCAATGGCATAAGAGCCGCAGCTAGCCGTTTTACCCAAAGAGTCTATATTTAACGGAAAAAAGTTCTTGGAATCAAGAAAATAAGTACTTAAACACCATACAAAAAAAAAGGTATTAAATAAATTAAATGAACTTCATATTTAACGACATTAGTTTTATATCCATCTTTGATTACCAGCGGGACAGCTGGAATTAAGGCTTACTAAAAATATCAATTAAATAATTTGGTTTTAATTATCATATTCAGCAAGATATTTTTTAACTTTAAATCTTATCTTTTAATCTTAAATCGATAAATGTTAATACTATTTTAGAAGTCACACGCCATTCTTCTCATTATGCTAATGCATTTTCTTAACTTTTTATCAACTTAACTTTTTTCTTAACTTCACCTTTATACATCAAATTATATCACAGGAAAAAGTAGCAGCATCTAAAGTTAGCTGCACTTCAAAAAAATCTTTTTTTCACCTTTGCTTGTTCCTGAAGTTAAATTTCATTTGTAAGCACAATAAAATCTCAAAATTTTTATTAAAAGCATATCCTGTAATGAAACCTACTCTACACGTAAAAATAAACCGATTCTTCATATCTTGATCACAATAATAAGAAAAAAGCCAGAATGAAATATTAGTAGGTAAAATGAAAACGAGTTTCAATTCAACGATGAAATACACTGATGTAAAATATTTCTTAAAAGTAAATTAAAAATAGAAAAAAAATTATAAGGTAAAAAATCGGTATATCATTGAAAAGATAATATTTTGATTTTAAGATCATGCACAAATATGTTGTAACATTTTTGGAAATTATGATTAAAAACATAAAAATTTCGACTAATTTTTAATGGAAATTTCGAAAAATTCCGTAGCTAAGCCCACATTCCCACCCTTTGAAGTATATATCAACAAAGTCTGGTAACTCTCGATCAAACAGTCAGGCCTGCAGTGAGTCAACACATATACACATTCATCTTTATTATTAGTAGAGGTTATGCCAGGTTCGTAGAATACTGTATCTTCATTAATCCGATTGGCAGACCGCACGCACACTCGAAACACAATTCATGGACGTGGCGACCGGTATCATCACGGCGACTGCCACCACAGGATCAGCCAGTGCAACCAAGCTGGTACCAGTCACCAAATCCACGCCACAGGTCTGCATTCTGATGACTGAAGATTAGAAGCTTTCCTATTCACTCATTCTAGCAAGCAGTTTATATTAGGCTTCCTCACACATCAAGGCATAGTGAAGATGCACTATATGGCTTCGTGCAATGCTGTACAATTTCTGAGCAACTGCAAAAGCTGATATACAAGAATCCAAATTTCTGGAGAATGGCTGGAAAACGTCCATGTTCGAAGAAGAGAATTGTATCATCCTTAATCCAATTTGTAGACCGCAAGCTCAAGTGAGATTGAATTGCATGAACATAGCTAGTGGTACCATTCTTAATCCATAAGTTCACCCACTATGACTAAGCTGATACCGATCACCAAATCCATACCAATGGTATGTGCTATGAAGAATGCTGAGACGAAACAAAATGACGTTATTTATAACTATTAGTATCAATCAATATTTTTTTTCATGCAAGTAGAAGCTGTATTTATTTCTGAACAGAAATTCAAACCACACCTGAATATTTGATACAGAAAAATACAAGAATTATACATGTTTAAGAAATCACTGAATATTAAATAACAGCAGCCTTAGACAAAAATGATTGATAACTGCGCAAAGAAAATTTGTAAAGAACTTTTGTAATATTATATATATATATATATATATATATATATATCGAGATATTAAATTTGATTTAGCTTTATTTATTAAACAGGTTTTCTACTTACTTTACTAATTAATAAAAGATTATGTCTATAGTAAGCAAACAAATTCATAAACTATTAAAATTAAAGGCTATTTCAGTGACGATCTACAGGTAAAAAAAAAAATCTAGATTTAATATGCGATTCCTGTGAAAAATGAAATATATAGTTCAATTTATTTATGCTTTTTAAAAAAAGATAATCGTTAACCACGAGCATAATCTTGCCTTAAAAGGTTATTTTAAGTGGAACACTAACGAAAACGAGACAATCGTTGTAATCTTCGAAAACTTTTAGTCTTTTCACTATAAATGTATATATTGTAAATATTCAAATGACTATAAATAACAAATTACTATAAATGTATGTATATAGAGAGATGTAACATTTAACGTGTTAAGCAAGGGACTTTCAAAAATATTCCTGACAAGGTAACGTGGAAGTAATGTACAAATTATTATCACATTTGCTGCCATAATTTAAGCCTGTGATCCGGATAATCCATTTAACTAATCGGCCCTTCCATAGCTAACTCTTATAAGTAGTAGAAAAGGGGATCCTCTAATTACATAGTAGGAGTCATACTGGCGATTCATGCAACAGACAATATGTTAAAAGTGATGAATTTGGTTTCACTTTTCCCCACTAATATATATATATATATTTCCTCGCTTTCCCTCATATATTATAATAAGTAGACATATTCCGGAAAATGTCTACATATCTTTTCCGATCATACATATAATATGATAACAGATATTTTCCAAAATTGTGTCAAAATAACTATCTGCAATAGATAGACTTCTTAAAAGGAAGCAACCTATTCTCACATTCAAAGAGTCCTGAAATAAAACTTCAAATCACTTTTCCGATCATATATATAATATAACAGATATTTTCCAAAAATCGTGTCAAAATAACTATCTACAATAGATAGACTTCTTAAATGGAAGCGACCTATTCTCACATTCAAAGAGTCCTGAAATCAAACTTCAAATCACTAGAGACATATTACAAAGATATATATTTTAACCAAGAAAATGCTCCACCCAGCTTTGTCTTCTAAATAAGTTTCTTAAAACTGCCCGATTATTTTACCACTGGAGAAGCTGAAAGTAAATGATTTGCCAATTTTTTTGCTATATGAGGATTTAACCCACGCCAACTGATGCTATCCATTAATAATAAAGATATTTAAAAAATTCAAAAATATTTCCTGTTTAAAATTGTTCACCGCATCTACATCATTAATTTTAACCAGACCTGATTGAGTGTTCAATTCAATACATACTGCACTTTTAATAAATGAGGTGGGACTTACTTAAAAAATTCGACAGATTCAATAAAAATCATTATAGCAATAAAAATAAAATAAGACATTAATATATAGAATACGGATTAAAAGAAACAAATAATTTACAATACATAGTTAGTCTTAGTCTATTGGCACCTGAAGAATTAATAACTGATTAAAACACCCTTCTGTGTTTAAAAAATGTAAATCTTTTTCACAACCGTAGAAAGCAAAAATTCACTAGTAAGCATTTCAAAATTTTTGTCTACGAATAGATATAAAGTCATAAAAATGGCTGTACGTGCGGCTTTCTCATATATATAACCATTTACATTTCGGAAAATGGAAGTGTGCACTTCAAAGCGAATTAAAAACAATAATTAAAAATCTAATTAAAAAGTAAACAGAATTTTGAGATTTTCCCCCGATAACTTCAGAAAATATTTCAGAAAAATGGTTTTTACACCATTTTAAAACTCAAAAAAGAATCTTTTTAATGATAAAAATTAAATAAAATGCAAATTTGAGGAATTTTTTTAAAACATTTTTTTTTTTTTGCTGAATTTCTATAATAGATAACATTGTTAACTTGAAATTCAAAACAGTTTTATTTTTTCATCAAATATTTAACAGAAAAAGTTTCATCCATTAATAAAAATTAAAGAAGGATTCCATTTAATATCCAAGCAGTTTACAAGATGAATAGAAAATGAAACCTTGAAATTCAGATGAGAGAGGAAACGGGCAATTGTATTTAAATAGCGCGATGATTGATGGGACTGATCTCCAGTAGGAACTACAGAAAAAAATAGAGAATATGCATGATTATTTAAACACAGTGTTTTTAATGCCATGCAATTTGACTGTATCATGGTCATGAAATTACGTCTAAGCAATTTAAATGAAATTAAATCTAACAATATTCCTAACGAAACAGCTGATTGCCAAAGGCAGCTAATCGGTAAAACAATTTTTAGTTTAAGATGTAAAAAAATAATAAAAAATATATATAAGGTAATAAAAAAATCAGTATCATATAACAGATGGAATGATAAGTTAGAAAAAAGGTAATAAAATATAAAATAAAAGAATTTGGCTACGCCACAACCAAGCACAAAAACTAGGATCACACCGATTAAAAGAAAAAGTGCAATGATAAAATAGCTGTAGCAAACAATCGCATGTAACCAACTTATATTATTTTAAAAAGAAATATAAATGTACTAAGTGGAAATAAATTTCCATTTAAAATTTTAATTCTAGTAAAATTGAGCATTTCCTTACACAATTTAACGTTTTTCTAACACACACACACCCTTTATTTTATTTTATTTATTTATTTGATAAAATTTTAAACCAAATGCATCAAGGATTGCATGCTGATTTCTAAGGTGAAATTATTTGGTGAGGAAACGTTTAAAATCAAAATGGTCAACATCATCGACCATCCCACAGAGGCATAGAAATTTTTTTTATTTTTTAAATTTATGTAGACAATAGAGAAATGTTTCATGTAATGGCATAAAGAAAATTAAAAATCTATTTTAATGTTAAAAATTTTCAGTCCACAGAGGAAATGGAACTCATTACCCTCTCCCCCTACTCTGGGTCATATTTGTTCATATCTTTTCACCAATCTTGTAGTCATATTTTGAATACTTTATACCCAGATTAGTTTATTGAAATTTATTCATCCAGAACATGTAAACTGAAATTTAAGTTCAAGTTATTAATAAAAACAGATCAAAAAGATGCCATGTCTTATCACCAGACAGGAAAATACTAAGAAATCTGTTTTTTTTTAAAAAAATAAGCTTTTAGACAGTGAAATTTGGCTTATTCAAAATCTATGAATGACTTCATGCATTGAAGAGCTTAATTGCTCAGTAATTTAAATTTTTCTCAGATACTTTGGATATGCAACATAATTATAAAATATCATATATAATTCGGAATTATTTTGATTAATGCGCAGTGAAAATCAATAATTGTAAAAAATTGTTTTAATTTCCCAATCGTTTTCGTTAGTTAAATACGTCATTAGATCGCTTCCTCGAAGATTTTAAGTACATTTTTTAAGGGTTTTGTTTCCCTCAAAAACTTTACTGTTCAACAAGTATTCAATCAAAAGAATTTTTTAAAAATACACTTAAAAACTTTGAGTATGTTAAATTTTATGTTTAAAAAAGTTTTACAAAACAGTTATTGTATTCAAAGCAACTATTTATTCATTAAAATTAATTACTGTTTATTTATTACGCATTATTCATTAAAATTGTTAAATATTTACAACCTATAGTTTCTGTCATTTTTCGCTACGAAGTCGTCATTCCGTCTTACTGTACTTATTTTAAGACGCATTTTTCTTAACTTGAAATTTTATATAAATCAATAGTTTAGTGCAAACATGCCGTTTTCGAATACCCAAGTTCCATTAAATAGCTTGTTTTTATACCAATAATAAAGTATATGCAACAAAAGCTTTAGCATCTTAAACCTAAACAAGAAAATTTATGAAACACATTTTTAAGCTATCGCCACACGAAATCCTCACACCTATTTAGTAAAATTTTATAAGAAAAAACATTCCACATCAATAGACAGTTAAATCTAATATCAAAATGTTAGCATGATACATTTACATGAATGTAAATATAAAAGAAAATCTAGTCTTTTTAAGTCGAATCACTCCGTAACCAAACGAAATAAACATATCAAACATCTATAATTCACGATGAACCAACGA